>JAPMOB010206660.1:0-21778 GCA_029875015.1 Lepomis gibbosus | reverse complement strand
CTATTTTCTGTCCTGTTTTACCCTGTTTGTTTATTTTTTCAAATTTGTATTTTAATGTGTTGTTTTTATGTTTAATGTAAAGCTCTTTTAATTGCCTTGTTGTTGAAATGTGCTATACATATAAACTTGCCTTGCCTTAGAAATTTAATGCGCTGTTCCCTTCATTGTATTATGTTTCAAAATCGTCCTCGTTTGCTATATTCTCATTTACATGGGCCATTTTCTTTACCTCATTACCTTGAGCTATGATGATACTGTTTCTCTACATGGATCAATAAGAGTTTCATTTCATCACCTGTGTGTATGTGCAGACTGGAAGGGTCCGATTGGTGTTAAAGATGCAACCAGGCGCCCAAAATGGCCTCAAAGGACTAAATGATCAATGGGCTGAGTTGTATTGATTTCTCTCCCTCTCCTGCAGTGAAGAGTCCAATGAGTTTAACAAAAGGCACCTGTTGACGAGCCAAAGACCATCTAACAACTGTTGCCAGGGCTGAAAGAAGCATTAGAAAGATATTTTACCAAGTAAAAAGTAGCAGTTACTCTGAGCTGTAAGTCCTGCATTAAAGATTTCACATAAAATAAAAGCACTGGTGGAATGTACATGAAGTATACTATACTCAAGTACTGTAAAAACGTAAGGTACTTTAATATTTCCATTCTATGCAGCTTTATACTTCTTCCCCCCAACATCTCAGAGGTATCATTGTACTTTTCACCGCACTACATATGTCCGACAGCTTTAGTTACAGATTACAGTTTTTCATCCCGTATCTCCAGGTGTTAGCTTTAAACTGCAGGATGAAGAGTTCCTTTATGTTCTGAGAAAATCCTCCTCCTCCTTTAGCTAAATAAACCGTTAAACCTCCTTGGATCAGCTGAAAAATGCTTCGTCACAAAGGGGTTTGTGAGAAGACTCAACTTTACAGTGCTGCCAGAGAAACAACGTGCTAAAGGAGGCTAAAAGCTCAAACTTGGCTGTTCATTCTCAGTGGGATCAACACTATGACCAACACTTTCACAACACAGAGGATCCAGATGCAAGAGCTGATATGATTAGCCAATGATCTTTTCTTTAAAATAATTTTTCCCTGTAAAAACGGCAACATATTCAAATATAAAGATTTGGTGCTTTTCTTTGTCTTATTTGAATGTATAAGGAATTACATTGGATTATTGATTGTTTGTTCGACCATGAGTCACTAAGACTTTGGGAAATGATATTCTGTAGACTGTCGTGTTTCCATCAATGTTTTTTTTTTTTTAAGTATTGCATTAGAAAAGGTTGACGGAAACAGCAGCATTTTAAAAAAATGTCCTTCATTTGAAGAAAAAAACTTTTTATGGTTGCTTGAAGTGGAAGAGTTAATGCGCTTAATGGGAAATGGAAACACCTTTGCCTTATATACCTCAGACCAATCAGATGTTTCCGCTAAAGGCGTCTTCCCCCATTTTCTAAAAACGTATGGAAACAGGGCTGGTTCCGCTTGAAACACATTACTGTCTTTGTTTATGGTTCGCAACCTATACTGTTGTTTATTTGCTCCAAAATGCTTAAAACTTGCTTGACAGTTACACAGAAATGTGGCTAATTGTGCATTAAATGAGAAAAGAATCGTTAGATTTGTTGATAATGAAAATAATCACTTAGTTGCAGCCATGCAGGATATAATTTAAAGCATCAAAATAAAAATATAATTTCATTGACCTCTTAAAAAAAAGACAAAATCTACCAAAACAGGTCAGTAAAAAACGAATGCTCGAAGTGTAAATGGTCAGATAATGATATTCAAAGACTACCAATATGAATTTCAGCGATAAGGTCAGCGTTCTATAGCCACGCTGTAAAAATATCACCCTTGAAACATTGATATCCTTTAACCTCTGGCTCAGTCCAGCACCAATTCTCTCTGCTCTGGTTCGCCTCGGCCTGTTGCATAAATGTAAAGCGCTGAGGGCTCCAGAATAAAGCCTCAGCATTATGCATTGGTAATCAGGGAGGCATGTGGCAGGATTATTATCATCTCTGCAGATCAAAAGATTACAAATAATAACGGACATCAGCGTGGAAGAGCACGGGGGCCACGTGTCTCTGCAGAGCGCTCGCAAACAGATAAACACCGGCTTTAGAAAAACAGCAGTTTGAAGGCCAACGCCCCCAAAAGTCTCACTGGTTGTTTTTACTCGTGAGATTCGTGAGATGCATTAGAAAGACAAAAATATAGGAAAAACAGGAAAGATTTTTGAAAGGCAGGTTGTGTCGACAGTTGGTATCCTCTGTGGACGGGATTTGGGCTTTCAGGAAATAGAATAAAACGGATAGAAAAAGGCATCGTCCGACTCGAATCAACATTCAGATGATGCGATTAGGCTGCACAGTATTTGCTCCTGCTGTCCTGAAAAAACAGAAGTAGCGCTGGTACAAAGAGCTGCAGCAGAGGCAACATTTGGCTGAAAATCCCACCATCAACAGTGAACTACTGCCTGGTAATATCCCTCATTATGGAGATGATGGCTTTCTCTCTGAAAGCACTGTGATGGAAAAATGCAATGGAGTGACACTGCAGCATATCTGGGTTTCAGGCTGTAGATTTAAGGCAACATATCATTTTTTTAATGCAATATTTTGTCAACAAACAACTTCATGACTTGGATGCCAAACACAGAAAGACAGACTGCTTTCTAACAGTGAAAGTCCTGTTGTTAAAATGTGACATATGTCGAGATTACAAGATATTTCAGCAGTATTTGAACATAAATACGCAGCTTTTATACAGGTTCTTTATCAAAGTACGTCTTGTGATCCTTAAATTATGTTTTTACTTTTCTGAATCAACTGTTTACTACAGTTTTCATTTAAATGTTTTTTTAAAACGTTTTTTTTCTGTTTTCTTTGTACCATCTATCTATCAGTTATATTTTTGAGGCGCTGTTGCTTTGCATTATTGTTTTGTAAAGTTCAAACTAAAATGAAATATAACTGTTGACAGAAAATGGAAAAATACACATTAGGGCCCGAGCATGAAACACGTACTTTAACAAACTCCTCCTACAGAATTAATCAGATTGACTTCAGATTTTCACAGAGCGATCTAAAGACATTGACAATGAAAAGTTTCTCTGACGGTGAGTTTTCGTAGAAGGGCGTGCCCATGGCGTGGCGTTGAAAATGGATGAATCGCCATGAAACAGAAAGTTGTTGTAACTTCAGAGTACATGGTCAAATCTGCACCAGACTTTACATGTTTGATAAGAGCCCTGAACACATCCATATGCCAACATTCAGTCACAGTCATAGCGCCACCTATTGGCAAGAGGAAGTAAGCCCTGTGTGACAATACTTTCACAGTGTGGTCCCCGTGCTGCACCGAAAATATGTGAAAATTCAGAGCAGCAGTGACCGAACTTATGCCGCCTGTCCAACATTGCCTGCAGCTTTTATTAAATACTGTTTTTCCTTTTTTACCATTTAGTCATACTGTTATATTCCTTCATTGATTTATGTTAATGCACTTTTTTATTGAGATGTATTTTCCTATTTCACTGTGAGAATACAGGAACTTTAACAACTAAGTGGGCACCCGAAAACCCTCACATTCACTGAATGTAAGTTATCTATTGCTAATATGATCACTTTCACACTCTATGAAGTCCTGCAGCTCTTGTGTCATTATCTAAAGATGTCCTCAGTCTTGTGGAGCAGCCCTGAGTCATGTCTTGGAGTTAGTTATCACTTCCAGACCAAATCATTCCAAGAAGTATTTTTATGTGTTGTGTTGATGTTTCCACTACACAACATGTTTGCGTTGTTTATTGCGACATCACAGTAACATAGAGCCACAATGTTGTTCTCAGTTAACGTTGCGCGACTGTGCTCTCCTTCTTTAATAAGACAGCATGACTAGCTAATGAAAAAAATTAAGAAAAGTTTCTGTTTAATTTTGCACCTTCGCCCACTCACTCTCACACTCTTTGTCACACTGTTTTTTAGATAGGTCTAGTCAGTTACATAACTGTTGTTTTTAAAAAGGCTATATATTAAATAAATAAAAGAAAGCACGACTTTGCATATAGAAGTGCCTGTGAAACAAATAAAAAAGTAAATTCTAGACTTCAGTTAGTGGAAGTAAAGCGTCATGCACAGGTGCAACGTCCCAATTAGGGCTGCAACTAGAGATTATTTCCCGTTATCGAATAATCTGGCACTTATTTTCTTGTTTTAGTCTATGAAATGTCAACAAGACTTACTTTATACCTTTCTAAAGAAGCTGTGCAACAGCTATGTCCTCACTTTTGTTGCAGCGGTTTAGGCATTAATGGCTGTGTGATGTGTTATTTTAAGGGGACAGCAAATTTACACTGTTATACAAGCTGTACACTTACTACTTTATGTTGTAGCAAAGTGTCATTTCTTCAGTGTTGTCAACAATGTGAGTGTACTCACTTTTGTGAGATACTTTATCTTGGGATCTTTTTTACTAACAGGACTTTCAGTGTAAAGAAAGCAGTCAGTCGTTTTGTGTTTGGCATCCCAGTTGTGCAACTGTAGCATGTTGCCTTAAATCTACAGACTGGAGAGGCCACAAAAAGTAGTTAAACCAGCTCCAAAGTTCATTTTGTTGGTAAAACCTGTGTACTAGGAATTAATATGCGTGATGTTTATGTTGTAGCATTTTTACTTGAGTAAAAGGATCTGAATACTCCCACCTCTGCTAGGGACTTACTTGGAGCTGGAACCTGAATCTAAATTATATCTTGTTTTGACAAAGGTTAAGTTTCTAATTCCTTAAAGAAGTTGCTGAAAAAGTCTCTGCAGGCAAATGTATTAACTTCTTTTATGAACCAGTGCAGGAGCTTAAACACGCAGATGTTTAATATTTGGGTTCATTCTCATAACAGACCATGTTGATCATCTATTCTCTCAGATATCTCACCAAATTACACACTATAAAGAAGAGATCACCATCTCTTGGATGTTTTAAAAAGAATTTATATTTATAAAATCAAACAATGACACGTAATTAGCTTTTTATTATGTCTGAGTCATTAATTTATTTATGCATTCTGATTTCATTTTAATTCTGCTGTTTTATGTGTGTGCAGATTAAAAGAGATTTTGTTTCACCCTTAACTTTAAATTAAATGTCTGATCATTTTCATCTGTCCTCTTAAAGCTTCTTCACTGGCTTCAGACTTAATCTCAAATCAACTTGTTTCCTCTCCTGATTTTAACAGAAAGGTTTTAATAACCACTGTTTCTCTGCTGTGGCAGTAAAACCTGCCTGTTATCACCACATTAAGCATTTATTGCTCTCACCTTACTGCTCTGTGTTCAGAGTGTCAGTGTGTAACCTTTTGTCTGTTTGTGTATTTGTTTACACAGCTGTGTGTGTGTGTGTTTACCTCCAGGCTGTAAACCAGTCCTCGTCCTGTCTCCATTAAACTTAATTGTAGTAATTGTCTGGTTGTTGTCCCGCACAGTCCCCTCTGGAGGAGTGGAGGGTTGCTGTAATGAAATGTCAATACACTGATTTGTTTTTAGCAGAAATATGGTGAGTGCACTTTCAGAGACTACTGATAACTTACAGATGAGGTGATTGATTTATTCTTCTAAAAACTTGGTAGGTATGGTGAAATTCAACAATACTACCTTTATTTATAGACTGACAACATGTCTTAAAAATCAGCCTATCCTGCCAAGTTTACCTGACTTCCTGTCTGTTGATCTTCCTTAATCACATGGCTCCCTCATGTGGAAAAACTGCTGAATCACAGGATAAAAAAACACTTGTCTCACGGCCCATTTAGTTGTTCCAGAGCTCACGATCTCACCTTGGACCTTGTAGTTAGACCGATTTCTCAGCTGCTTTTACAAAAGGTAATGAATGAGCTTTTAATCTTAACCTTTAAGCCAATATGGTAGAGAAGAAGTCCTAAACTGGGAGCCCTTCATGTGCTGGTGAAGACGGTGTGCTATGCTTGAAAGCTCCTCAGTAGCTACTAGACTGAAGATGCATCTCGCTAAAAGGCAAATTATTGATCTTCTCATGAGCCCCTTCTCCATGTGAAGACACATCTCTGATAGGAAGAACATAAATCAGTTGTTAAAGCTCATGTTCTTATTCATTATTAGGGAAGAAGCAAATCACACTTAAACTTTACAAAAGTTCAAATTGCAAGATCTATATCAGAAGAAAAACGAGGCTTTGAGACCTACTGGCTGTTGAGCTTCAATCAATAATTACAGATTCAACAGTAAAATTAAAAAAAAATTGTTTAACATCAGATTAACATGTATATTTCATTGTATTTATGTCATTTCAAAGTCAAATTATTTATCTGATGTCTGTCTTCAGTGACATCTTGTGATATATATCTCTTGTACTTCTACTCCATTACAATACATCCCACAGGAAATTATTGCACTTTTTATTTTTCTGGTTACATTTTATCATCCTCTTACTGTCCAGTGAAAACCCAGGTGTTTGTTTTAAACTGCAGGATGAAGAGTTCCTTTATGTTTTGAGAAAATCCTCCTTCAGCTGAATAAACTCTTTAAACCTTCTTGGATCAGCTGGAAAATGCATCGTCACAAAGCTGAAAACAGGCTGTTTTTCTGACTGTGAGACACAAGGTTCTCACAGGACAGACACACAACAAACACATTGTGATCTTATAGACCATGATGCATTGCTGCAGATTAAACTACCCAATAAGATATAAAGGAGTTAAAATGAGCTCAACCTTAAACATCAGCAGCAGTAAAATGCAACAAACACATTAACGCAACATGAATATTAATCCAGAAAAATCAGATTTAAACGAGAAACATTTTACTGCAACATGAGCACTTTTATTTTGGGGATAATACTTACATAACTTAAGTAAGGTTTTGGATGCAGCACTTTCAAATGTAGTTTAAAAGTAAAGGATCTGAATACTTCTTCCACCTCTGCAAATAGTTAAATTTGCCAAAAAGCTGATGCAGGATACAGGAATCCTGAAGTAAAATTCAAAACCTTTTTTAAGACTTTTTCAACATATTTTAAGACTTCTGCGCCACTTTGAGCTAATTAAATCAGCCACACACCTGTAAAAGGGACATTTTTGAGCTTTTAAAGAGGAATTTAAGTATATTTATAACATATTTATTTCCTATATGTCAACGGGTTGTAAAACTGAGGCATTTACCAACTTTCTCAGTTATAACAGCCTGTATGAGCCAACAGTTTTCTATGTGAAGGACTGGTCAGATTATCTGTGAAAAGCAGCTGTCTTACATTATCTATGACGTTTATGTACGCAACATTACAGAAAATCATGTGAAACAGTGTCATTTTGTGTTTTAGTTTGTTTAAACTAGATAATGTGAGCTTAGCTGCAATGATATGTGCGATAACTGTCATCGACCACTTGGTCCATACAACAAAATTCAAATAGGCCACGAGGGAACAAAGATGAAGAGAATAAACTGAGTGATGAATAACATTAAGTAGTGTAGGCGGTGTAGCACAGACACAACCTGGAGGAGGAACTAGTCTAAATGACTGGATTAGTATAATATTATGACATTAAATTAAAAGTATATTGTTAATTTAATAGCAAACTGTTAGTTCGATATTAATATATTTATTATGTTACTATATTTATTATATATTCATATAATAATATATAACTTACCACTAGTGTAATATTAATTCAAATTACAGCAGTTTCAGTTTGGGGATGTTGTTTATTTATTGACTTTGTGCCAGAAAAATGCTCCAGGCTAATGATAGTCTCCAACCTTGATTTTGGGCAGGTTACTAACTCGTCAATAATCCTAACCATGTATCCAGAACATTGGCTTAAAATTTATAGTTTTGCAGCACATGAAACTTTTTTTAAATCCCGCTCCAACCTTTGACATTGACGAGCTGTATGAAAAGTTTAATGCGTTTCAATAAAAGGCACCGATTTAGCTTAATACCCAGCTAACGTTATCCAAACCCACACGCTCCTTGAATTCTCCCTGTTGTCTTCTGTCTTACCGATTCAGCTGCTGGCGGCGCGTCTCGCTCTTGTTTTTCAGGAACGGGGCTGTTCAAGCGGCCACAGAGCGACCGGCCAACCGGGTTTATCCCGTTACTCCTGATCGCGACTCCGACTATGTTTTGGACGATCAGCATTGCGGATCCGGTCGGTTGTAGACGTAAATCATTTTCCGGTTTCACGGATCTATTTTTTCGGAGTGTTTAGGCGCACTGTAGATCCCTGCGCCTGACGTTACAGAGACGAATCACAGTTGCTGCTCTCTGCCTATCAAATGTTTTTGGCTGTGCACTATAAATAAATACGTTCACCTACACTTTTACCTAACAAACTTTGGGACAAATAGAATTTTCACGTTGAAAAAAATATCTTAAAAATTTAATACCTTGTTAAATGGCGATTAAGACTGTTTAAGACCACGCGGACACCCTGTGATGATACAGGACTTCCTGATTCACTTGTGTGTGTTGTGGTGCAGTTACCCGGTAACCGTCTTCTTTGAGAAGCGACCAGGGACAAACCGAAGAAAACCCGTCACATGAATGCAAACTTCACCGGATCTTCTGATAACTTTTCAATCCTGGAAAAACAGAAACTACAAACACACACATGCACAAATAAACAAACCAGAACGCCTCCTTCAGTTTCATTACCAGAATATTTATTTTATTCTTTTTCCTATTAAAACACTAGCTGCCATATTTAATAAAACAGCCAACGGCCAAGTGCCTCAGTCCTCATCCTCCAATCAAATCTTCTCAAACAGGTCACATGGGTCTGTGGGCGTGTCCTTGGCTTTGCTGCTGCTGCAGTGCGAACGAGCTGGGCCCTGTGGTCGTTGCAACCGATGTCGCCGCTTGTCACGTCGCGCCCCGGTTTGTTGCTGCTGAAAGGTGGTCGGTGTCGGGCGGAGTCGGGCGTGGTCCCCTGTAAACCGTCTCCGTTACCACAGAAAGTCTAGTATTGCATCGTTTACTGGCGGCCAGCAGTGGGAGGGTCTCCTCGTTTAAGACAAGTTTCTCTTTTTTGTTTTCCCCATTTTCTTAAAAATACTGCCTTGTCTGTATGTATATGTATTTAAATATATATATACATAACTGTACATTGGTGCCTCCTGGAGGAACTTTGAAAATAACGTAATGAAAAGCAGATAATTTTATGATATTTAAGCAAAAAAATTGGGACCTTTGTGGTTAATTTTGCTTTTTGCTGGAGTGGCAATGACCTTGAGAGGAAAGGTTCAACATTTTTTAGAAATACGCTTATTCCCATTCCTGCTGAGTTAGATGACGATCAACATGAAGCTAATACAAGCTTAGTAACCTTGGCATAAAGGCTGAAAACAAGGGGAAACAGTTAGCTTGGCTCCGTCCAAAAGTAACAAAATCCACCTAGCAGCACCTTTTAGGCTAATTAACAAGTTGCTGTTTATGTCATTTGTTGAATATGTAAAAAAAAAATGTAAGAAAGACCAGTTGTCTTCATGCTAAACTAAGCTAACGGTCTCCTGGCTTCACATTTAGCGTAAAGATTCTCGGCAAGAAAGCGAATAAGTGTAATTCTCAAAAACTCTTTCCCTTCAAGATCCAAAGAGAGGTCACTCTCCGGGCAGAAAATAAGAGACTGCCACTAAACGGTGGAGGAAGTAGAAGAACTTATGAAAAAGAAAAAAGTAATTGAAGTGTGGGAACGGGGGGAGCTCCACTGACAGAGCTGCAATGTTGGAAACACAAAACAAATATGAAAAATAATATGGGGATAACTGAGGAAGAGCTGTGTCGATGTGGAAGAGTCTGTTACTTTAATCCACCAAACTGTGGCATAATTTATCTTCCTGGCTATCATGTTAATGCTGTTTAATTTAATTTTTCGTGTTATTATTGTTGTGATTAAATCCCATGTTCAGACTCTAACAGTGAACGAATCTCCTAACGAGTCCGGTGTGTCTCACAGTGCGATGTCTCTTCTTCCTATTAAAACACTGCTGCACTGCCTGACATGTTCCTTCATAACCATGAACTCAGTTCCACGCAGTAGTGGCGTTCAGGTCCCAAATTCTTGAGTGCTTAACGTCTTATTTTCTTAAAGCAACATTATGTTGTAATTTTATCTTAAAATAACAGCTTAAATTTTTTTTAGCGTACACAGACTTTTTATATTGTACTTTTCTTAAATTAATGATAAATTAGTTAATTAATCAATAATAAAAATCATTTGTTGCAATGATTAGATAAGATGGAGATTTTTTTAATGGTGATGACAAAAGAAAAACACAAGATTATGTAGATTTTTGTCTTGGTAACACATGATACTTTCAGCTCTTTGGGCCTCTAAAAACCTTTACATGGATCAATCTGAGAAGGGAATCTGCTCACAGCTCGCGTCCACACCGAGACCAGAACCTGCGAGGAGGGGCGGTTTGTGGGTGGTGCGTCATCTTAAGAGGTCATAAAGCCAAAAGGGCTAATTTCCTCCTGTTTGCTAAAAACTACTGAACATGTGTTGAGAGATCTGCACATGGGATTTACTGACTGTAAGAAACATTACAGACAATAGCCAGATATTTCCTTTAAGAGGAACTGGTGGGAAGACAATAAAAATGAATTTAAAATGGCAAACCCATCCCGCACTGGGTCACTTTTCTGACCTATTATCTGTTTGTGTTTCTGTCCGGCTGCTAAACTTCACCTCGTTAAAAACCTGCGTACATCTCTCTGCTGCTTCAGGTGTCGCCACATAACATCAACAAACCAAAAGAAGATCTTTTTTCCTCTTTTATTATGAAATAGTGCTACAATGTACATTGCATTTCCTCTCCTGACTCCCCACTGTCTGATGCTGATGTGTGTGTTTATGTGTGTTCTGATTTGTAATGCTGGGAAAACCTGGTAAAAACAAAGAGAAATGATAAATACTTTCAGTTCCTGCCAAACGCTCAGAGAGGTGTGACACAGTGTGTGAAATAATTATCCATCCTGTTAAAATCTGGTTCTTCTTAAAAGCTTTTCTAGACAAAAATAGTCAATTCTTGGGACTGAATAGAAACACGAATCACTCGATCAGATGGACAGTTATTTACAGTGCTTGTGTCGGTGTGTGTGTGTTGTGACTGTGCTGTCTGTTGACATTAAGTCTGTGCTCCACATAACAGACCAACCAAACCAAACTCATGGAGGAGGGGGTGGGAAATAAAAAGAAAAGAAAAGAAAATGAGGTAAACAACAAACGAAAAAAAAAAATTGAAAAAGTTAAAATCTTCAAGTCTGTTCAGAAAAGTGTTTTGGAGAACAGGAAGCAGGACGTCCTCTCCCCGTCCCGTTTACTTATTGGCCAGATTCACTTTGAGTGTGTGGAGGTGGGAAAACCTAGAGGGGGTGATGATTAATGAGCCAGGAGGGCCAATGGCAGGCAGGCAGGCAGGAGGAGGTAGAGCCAATCAGACGGCCTGCTGGGCAGGATTGTAGTTGAATGCGGAGGGAACATGAGGTCGCTCTTCTAGCTTGTCATACTCCAGATGAAACTCCTGAAAACAAAGAGACGTTAGATTTACATCTGTGCAAGGACATTTTTACATTTTAGATGGGGCTCATTATTTTCTGTGTTAAGTGTTCACAATACAGCTTCATATAAAACTGCTCATTTGTAGTTGTAACAACAGTTTACCAATAAAACTGAAGCTGTTTAAGCTGCGTGGCGCCACTTAGTCGATCAAAAGAAATTTCATTAGGGCTGAAACAATTCACCGTAAATCATAACTATTAGTTAGGATGAAGGCACAATTCTTAGCTGTAAATGTAAAAACATGCATTTGTTGTTATTGTTCTCTGACAGGTTAGTCTGTGAGTTTGGATTTTAATGTTACAGATGGGCGCCAAGCAAAAGTCTTTCTTATCCGATTACTTGATGAATCGATGAAAAGATTGGTAAAACACTCAAATACTAAAATAATCGATAGCTGCAACCCTAAATTTAATGAGTAAGTATTTTAATAAATTGTTGTTTAATTAATTTATTTTGTAAAAATGCCAAAATGTGCAACTACAATCTCATAATAATTTTAAATTAATTATGTTCTTTATTGGCCAGAATAGCTTTTAATGAAAATGATTACCTAAACCATCTTACGTTAAATGTTTAATTGAATTCAATGTAATAATTAATATATATAGTTAATATTTATTTAGTTCTGCAACAAAATTTAGAAAGGAATAACAAAACCCTCCACACGAGCACCTTGAAACTTTAAAAATTAAAAGAATTTTTTTTCATTATGTTTAAACTGACTAAAATGAAATAAATTTACACAAAGAAAATTTAAGAGTTTAATTGGCTGTATTTGCCTATATCTAGATCTGCAAAGATTAGTCGATTAATCTGCAACTATTTTGATCGATTAATTGTTTGAATCATTGTTTTAATAAAACTACAAAACATTTGATGCTTCTAGCTGCTAAAAATGTGAGAAAATTTGCTTTTCTTGTCTCAACATGATAATAAACTGAACATGTTTGGGTTTTGGACTGTCAACAAAACATATCTGAAGAAGACCCATTGGGCTCTAGGATTTTGTGACAGGTCTTATTGAGAAAATAAATACTTTTAACATCATTCTGGTTATCCACACTTTAACAGGAACAGCAACTAACAGTTACTTTCTTGATTAATCTATTACTAAAAAAACTATGCCAAATTTCTTATTTTGTACAGAACCTGAAGATATACAATTTAATGACAGCTTAACAGAATCCAAATCAGTTTCATTCGCCATGTATGTGTACACATACGAGGAATTTTACTTTGGATTGTACATTGCTCAAAATGAGCTTACTCATACAGTTACACAATAACACAATAATAAAATCAGACACAGGCTACAGTATAGAGAAGACAAATATACACACTATAAACAGGAACAAAAACAATATTAACATATTGCCAAATAATTCAGTGAGCAGAGTGTAAAAGGAATAGAGGAGGAAAGAAACCAGAACATATTCACATTTAAAGGTTCAGTGTGTAAGATCTAGTGGCATCTAGTGGTGAGGGTTGTGAATTGCAACACTCTGTCCACTCTACCACTGCCCCCTAACCTTTCAAAGAGTGTAGGACAGCTACAGTGGCTGACACAGCACAAAAGGTGTCTCTTCTGAGACAGCAGAGTGTGGCCCGTCAAGAAATAAGGGTTTCTTTAGGTAGATTTAGTACGAAATAATATTTACT
Source organism: Lepomis gibbosus (assembly GCA_029875015.1). Classification (NCBI taxonomy): domain Eukaryota; kingdom Metazoa; phylum Chordata; class Actinopteri; order Centrarchiformes; family Centrarchidae; genus Lepomis; species Lepomis gibbosus. Next base: position 8,527 of record JAPMOB010206660.1, on the reverse strand, counting down.
TAATTATTCAGTAAAAGCACATGTTATTGTGACTTGGCCTCTGACAGACAACGTGGAAAATATGAGCCAAGAGTATGAAACATTGTCACTGTTTCTGCACCACACATTAGATAAAGTTTATTAAATAAATTTTATACAAACACTGACAAGGGAAACAAATGAATTCTCTCTGTGATTATGGACCCTCGCCAAAACTGCCCGCCAACAATATCTGGCCTGCTGCCAGATTATGGTGCTTTGATAGTGGCAAAAAAATATAAATAAATAAAAAATGTTTTGATAGCGGTGCTTAAATAGATCTCAGTCATGACAGAAACAGTTCCTCACAAAATCACTTCCTCTTCAGTGGTTTTGCCTACAAAATAAAAGCGTGAGAAGCTTGTTTACTGTAATGCAGTATTTGGAGTTGAACTGAGTTTTTGAATTCTGAACGACACTAAAAGAGTCTGTAGCTGCTCGACACGCCTCTGAAAGAGCCATCAGAAAACTGATTCCTCTAAATGTCCTCTGCCTGGAGATACTGGGGAAATGACAAAGCATCCGTAGGTTGATAGATGAGGATCAAACACCGAAACAAAAACAGTGCAGCACATGCAGTGATTTGAGAAACATTTGCTGCAGAATTCATTTGTTGAAGAGAGAAAAAAAAAGACAACCCTTAGGTTGCAAGTCCTGCACTTTATCGACTGAGCTAACCGAATAATATGTTGATGTGAGTCAATATTAGGCCTTACATTCTCATCCACCATCTAACGGCTGAAAATATTTCTCTGATGCAAAACTTATTTGCAGACCCCTGCAGTATATTTTTACTACTTCCTCTTCTTCTAACGTGCGTATTCAACATAGTGATGAGTGTCTGCACGGCCTGAATTCTACCAGAAGTAGAACAAGAAGAACGTAGTGATAAAACGCGCTCTGTAGGCTGTTTGTCCGTTTTCAGTTATGGAGATATAAATGTCTCATTCTAAGGTAAAAACATAATGGTTTATTTTGGACGGTCTTTACACACTGATAACGAGTTAAAGATCTTATATCGCATTTCTGTTGATAGATCCTCAGAAATATTACACACTGAACCTTTAAGAAGCTGAAATCAGAGAATTTAAATAAGCTACTCAAACGGATCGATTATCAATATCTATAGTAGTGATTAATTTCATAGTTGACAACTAAAACCTAACTAGTATAAAATGTGTGTGTTTACCTTGGCCACCTTTCTCCAGTTGAGGCAGTCGAAGAAGTAGTAGGTCCCTCTCTCGTAGGCGTTGGTCTTCAGCGTGGGCTCCATACCCGGGGCCCGGGTGATCCAAACCCGCTCCTCTTTATGGTACCTCCAGTCCCTGTTAAACCTGGACACACACACACAGACAGACACACACACACACACACACAGAACAACAGTTCATTTCTAACTACTCTAACATTATAACTAATTAAAACTCACAGAGGCAGGACTGTTTTAAATGACTTACTGGGACACTTGTATTGAACAGTGCGATCAATATTGTTATTAGCAACAACTGTTTTCCTGCTACAACAAGTCAACGTCTGCTGGGAAAAATGCCAACTAAAGGCATCCAGCTGTTTTTGCTCTATAAAACCGAAAAAGGCGTGTAAAAAAAACATATTTTATTATTTTCTTTATAGATGTATGTGCCATTTTACATTTTATAATTCAAAGACAAACTTTTGGGGAAAAAAACATTTTTTTATTTTATTTATAGTGTATGTACGTGTGCAGGTTTTATCCTCACTCTGGTGCCATTTTACATTTTAGAATTCAAAAGACAAACTTCAACATCATCAGACTTGGGGAGAAACAATCTACAATTTGACTGTTAGCCATAACTCAATTAAAACATTCAATTGAAAAAAAAATGATTATTAGGAGTCGGCTTTTTTTGGTAAGTAAATTTTGTATTCAACTAAACAAAACTTTCAAATCCAAGCAGAGACGTACCAGGTNGTACATCTTTTAATAGAAAACTCATCTGAACTGAAATCATATGCCAACAAACTTAAGTTTGTAGCACGCCTTCCTTTAAGGAAGACGAATTTGAGTTTACATTAGTCGAGTTTGCATTAGTCGAGTGTGCGTGTTCTTACAGTTCTACTGCAGCCAGTAGTTGTAGCAGGTCTCCTCCGTTCATGTAGTAGAGATAAAACAGCAGATCTTCACCATACCGAGACAACTTGATAGCTGCTAACTGGAGACATTTAGGGAGGAAGGAAACAAATCTACAATTAAAGATTCATTTAATTTAAGTCAAGACTTGGGCCAAATCATAGATTTTTTACCACTACAATGAAAGAAAAAGGATCCCTCTGGAGTACATACCTTATCCCTTATGTGGATGTTGGTTAAATACTCTGAGGGGACGTGGAAGTCTGCAGGAAAAGGAGGCAAAAAGAGCTGAAAACACTGTAAAACCTGTGTGTAGTACTTCTTCCACCAAACAATGTCTCAGCCAGGGACTGGTAGAAAAAAATATTAAACTTAGAGGATAAGGCTGGACGATACGGTCAAAAATGTTATCACGATAAAAAGTTTCATAACTTTCGATATCAAAAATTATCACGATAAGTATCGAATAGTCATTTATTTCGAGTTTAAAGGCTGATTTCTGCTCCTGAGTGAAAGTAAAGAAACCTGTTAATTGTGGTTTAAACTTGAGACCAAACAGAAGATCACTTCACAAATCTGAGGTAAAACATTCAAAACAATAATGATAAAATCTTTATTTATTATCTCAACAAATATGTACGAGTAAAATTAAGTAAAAGCTTTTTTTCAATCCTTTTTCCTCAAGAAAATAAACATCTTAATAAAAAAAGTATGTCCTAATTTGTGTATGACTCAAGTGAATAAAGTCAAGTTTTTATTGAATGTTTATTTAACATTTGTCATATTGTTATTGAAAAAAAAATTGCAATAATTATTGTTATTGTTTTATTGTCCAGGCCTATTGGAGAAGTCTTTTTTGTTAACAAGCATAAAAAGTAATGGTAGACATTTAGTGCAGAAAAGTTTCATCTGTTCAGTGAGACTCAGAGCAACATGATTGTCACATTGGAGCTGTGTTTGTGTCCACCAGGTGAATCTAAGTCCAATATCCCTTCCATAAGTACTGTGAAATAATCACACATTAAAGGGGTGCACCAAAATGAAAATTCTTGGCCGAAACCGAATATAATAATAATATAATAAGCCGAACACCAAACAAGTACATCCACATTTTTTCCATTTATTTTGCCTTTTTTTAACTATTGCATGAATCAAATAGTCAAAATGTGCTTTTTCCTCAGTGTTTCCCACAGGATGAAACTATGATGGGGGGGTTCGGGGCAAATTACATGTGTCCATTTCCTTTTAACAGACACATGTAATATGATTTATACTTTCTGTGAATATAATCCAATTAATCTTATTTCCATCCTGTACAGACTTCACAGCCTCTCTTCAGGTAGGACTCTCATACTGCAACATTTCGGTGGGCGAACATTCGGTGCATCCCTAACACATTACGTGTCAAAAATCTAAACTCACCTATGTCCTGCGGTCGGCACGGAGCCGACGCCCAGGGAGACGCAAACTTAGGGTAGAGATTCCTGATGGAGAGAGAGAGAGAGAGATGTTTTATAGAAGTTCAAACCACATATGAGAATTGTGTCATGATGCTGGTGTTTCTAAATGTTTTAGTCTACTTCAATTAAGTAAATACAAAATAAAAGTACCAACACACTGTTCTCTGGGGTCATTTGTGCAGCTTGTTGTTACCCAGCACCTGTAAAAGACCCGGATTTGATTCCCACTGTGACCCATTCATCAATGTGTCCCTGAGCATTACACTTAACCCCCAGTCGCTCCAGAGGTGTGCGACCTCTGACATCAATAGCAATTGTAAGTCGCTTTGGATAAAAGCGTCAGCCAAATGAAAAAATGGAATGTAATATTCCAGGCATCTTTATGTTTCACTTGGATCCGCCGTTAACATGGCGGATCAGGTCCATATTCATGCTCAAGAGACAACTGTCAGAAACAGGGAGGAAGGTACAGGTTTATAAAACATGACTCTGTCCTACACTTCAAAGATGCTGATGTTCTGTTGATCCTAGGACTGTACTGGCTCTGTTTTCTCCACGACTGTAAAGTAGGGCTGGATGATTAACTGAAAATTAATCGAACACCGAAATTTAGAACCTCTAACCGATGTAATTTTACCATGTTGGTTATTTTGGTTATTTAATCCAAGACTCGTCTCGGTAAGCTAGTAAGCGAGCTAGCTTCACGTTAAAGCCGTGTTACTTCACGTTATGAGCTGTTATCTATACAGTTTCCCTCGGTTAATTTGATTGTTAATAGCGCTGTGAGCAGCATAGTTATGATACACAACGGCCGTGCTCACATTCCACATGTGTCCTGACTTTACAATCATAAACGCTGCCTAGCTCACAGTGACGTTCCCAGGTGGAGAACGTGTTGCTGCAGAGCGCACAAGATTAGACAACACCGGACAATTTCATCCTTTCTAAAGAAGAGAAAACAGTCCTCCTGTCTGTGCCGAGGCGGCGGCTAATCCGCTCAAAACTCCCTTAAAAAAATCATGGAGTTTTGTGAGTTCTTGAGTTTGGGGAAAAAATATAAACGATGAGAAACGCTGTCTACTACAAAATCGTTCTTATTGATCCCCTCTTGTAACTTTCGTTTTGTCGTAATGCATGATGTTATTCCTTTCTTTGTATATAGTGTGCGTTTGTCCCGGTGCTGCAGTACTGGCATGAAACTGGCCAGTTACTAGCCCTTAAAACACCTAACTTATGCTCTGTTAACAGCACCTGTCATGTAGATGTCCTGTGACGAATGAGGAGGGAAGCTTGCCAAGCGTTGAGTGTTACTGATACCAATCATTAGTTTCACATTGATATTAATGATCGTGTGTAATTTTAGAAGCAGCGCTTCATTCAGCAGCGGCTAAGCGCCGAATATAAGAGAGGACGTCTCTGTTACGTGCACAGACTGTCAGGCGCTGCCCTTTTCTCTGTCAACATTATGTTTTCAGTTAAAATTTACATTTTTGAAATTAGCGTACAAATAAAACAAATAATCGTTCTTTAATCGTAATCGAGGTAAAATGTTTGACGTACTCGGGTGAGTTGAGGTTGAGGCCGAGCGTGGTGAGGTCGGATCCCAGCGCCAGGTGGACCATGCCGGGGTCCGTCTCTGCTGCCCGGATGAACGTCAACAAGCCGATCATCCCAAACTGGTCTGTTACCATACCGACTGGGATGTTGGTCACACGCCCTGAGGAACAGAAAACACACACAGACGGTTTGGACCGAAGTTGGCGCTCGCTTATCCAACAGTTTTACTATTATTTCTACGTGGCCACATCGTGACCCATCCTGTGTGCATCTTACCGTCAGGAAGAACCTGAATCCCTTTCTTCTGCTGGTTGTTGTTGCTAGGTGCAGAGCTCTTATCGCCAGGGAATTTTGGACCATCTGAGTTAGAGTTGGACTTTCCTGATGAGTTCAGATTCTGATTGGACAATCACAGGAGGGAAAAGACGAGTCAGGACATTAAAAGCACAGCAAAGCGGAGCAAAGACAGGACGTAAAGAAAGTAAAAAATAAACATCACGGAGAAAGACAGCCAAAGACGGGAGACTGATGAGAAAACCGGGCCTAAAGACTCGCTGTCCAGAAAAACATTAAAACATTACATCTGTCGTTTACTAAACTAGATTTTTAACCAGTTTCCAACAAATAAAAATTTTATAATATGATTAAAGGGGTTAATGCAGCGAAGGCCAGAGAACAGTAGATGGACAGAGTGGGAAAGTAAAGAAGAGGACAAGTAAAGGAAAAATTAAAAAAGGAATCTAACCGTTTTGCTGTCTTCGCTGGTGCTGGTGGGGTCTTTTGTTTGGTAGTTTGGCCCGGGGAGAGCTGGGAAATCTTCATTATGGATGGAGAAGTCCTGCGACTGTTCACTGGACGGCTTGGTTACCATTCCAACTGGAAAATTCAAAGGGAGAGTAGTTAGCAATGGGACTGATTAAAGCATAATAACATTAAATAACATTAAAAGATAAGCCAACAGCTACACAACAAAAGAAATACTTTGCAACCATCAGAAATCATCAGGATCAATTTATTTAAAACCTTTAGGTCAGCAACTAACTGTTATTTTCATTATTGATTTATCTGCTTCAGTATCTGATTTAAGTATTTTCTTTATTAGCAGATAAAATGTCAGAAAATGACAAACAACAGAAAAAAAACAAAGCTATTTTGATCACAGGACGATTGAAAAAGGCGTTAATCAGTTCTTTAAATTGTTAGCGAAAATTTTTTGTTTTAACTACTTGTTTCAGCTCTAGGTGTGTGCTCTGCTTATTTTCTGTCATATGAAAATAAAAACTCAGAAACCCTCTTTATAGCCCTGAAAGTGCTCAGAATAAATGGTAATTTGAACTGAACTGATGGAAACTGGGCAAACTCCATCTGCTGATGAGGATCAGGTCATTTGACTGAAAGCTCCAGAACAACTACAGAGTAAACTTTGAAGCGAGATTGACGTCTTTCTTTATGAAAAGATTAGTGGAGTTTGTGCTGATTTTGGATAGAACAACACTGATTTTGAAGATTGCAGCTTCACACTCGCGCAGGTTTCTCTTACCGTAAGGAGCCCGACCGGCCAGCGGGTTGAGCAGTGGCGTAGGATTCGAGCTTCCGTCCCTCCGACTTCTGTCTGCTAACGCTGGGAAATCTGACAGGTCCAACCCCGTCACATTCTCACTGCCATCTGAGCAAACACACACAGGAAAATTAATAAAAGCAGAACCTATTTGTGCTTCTAACGGTGTTTTTAAAAAAATCCATCACTGCAACTACAAAACATTTAAACCTGAGAAGTTACCTGAAATATCTGAACGGAAACATCAACAGCTAACAAATCGAGGGCAAAATGACATTTGGGTGAAAATAAACAGACCTGTGCCATTGAAGATGTTGTTGGAAAGGGAGTTGTTCATGTTGAAGCCTGGATTCCTGTTCACCCCGAACCCTGACATACTGACAGAGACACAAACAGACTGTTTCAACTCTGTGATCCTAAAAACCACAACTGAGACCAAAACAGACAAAACAGACGGCTGCACAGATGCACAAAATAAAACAATGTTTCACTTGTTTATTGGTTGATATTACTGATAAAGGACTTTTAATTTGATTTAACAAAATGAAACCAAGAGGAGGAACCGACCAAGTCTGTCAAACTGCTTTTATCGATCTAACCACATTCCTCTTAGGCATCATGTACACATGATATTACAGTGAGCTATTAGTCCGTTAATTTATTACCAAGACAGACAAGAACATTATTGTTTCAATAATCAATTAACTGTTTTTGTCTTTTTTAGGGTTTCCATAGCATCCACTTAATTACATATAAGACTTTGTAAGAGTCAATACCACGTGCAATACAATTTAAGACATGTTGATGGTCAATACGGCTTACAGTTATTTAAGTTAACACATTTCGTGACATTTATATCACATTGTTATATTAAATCCCCTCCAGCCAGTTTTAACTGCCGTTTTTGGCGAACGTTCTTTCTCAAACAGAGAAAGGGGGTGTGGTTAATAGTCGGGCGTAATACATTACCATGACAACCAAAAACTGACCGGCTGGAGCGTTCACTAACGATATGCTGTGTTAACATCACTACACTGAAAAGTTTAGTCCACTTTACTGTGTGTCAGGAGCAGCTGTTACTTACCCATGATAGGAACTAATGTGCGCGGATCAGCTGTTATCAATCACACAGTCGACGCGCTGCACACGATAACTCCCACTACGTTTTATAGTGCGCTTACTTTACCGGGGGGGTGTGAGAGGTGCCTCCGCCGATGCATTGGTAAAACAGCTATCAGTAAAACGCATTTTGCAGACTGCATATACGACGGTGGCAGGTGAAAGTGCGACGCGTTTTCTGTCATCTGTCCTCCAAAACCGCACGCATAAATGCCATAATGAAAATGAACAGCACACTAAACCAAGAGGAGGAAACTAAAAAATAAAATGAAGACCCTCTATTAGCCAACTTTCTGCAATAACTATGCTAGCTAACTACACCTGGCTAACTAAACTATCAGACACAGAGAGACATACCCAGGCACGTGCACACATAGACATCAAAAGGGGCTTCAGCACCTGCCCTTTTTCTTCTTCAAGAGAAAGTGCCCTTTTTTCTGGGATGCTTGTTTTTTTTTTTTGAAATAAATGAATATATAGTATATTTTTCCTGTTTGCGCACAGATTCCCTGTCAAACAAATATAGTTACTGGGGGAAAAAAATCTAAATAGGCTATTAGGTCGGAAGATGAGACTTTGGAGTTCCGATGCGCTCTCTCTCTCTCTCTCTCGCTCCTCCGCGTCTCACTGCGCAACCAGAGCGCAGCACACAGACAGACAGCAGCCCCTCCAGCTTCTCTCCCAGCAGTGTTTTTCTTGGCTTGT
>JAPMOB010206658.1:0-13313 GCA_029875015.1 Lepomis gibbosus | reverse complement strand
ATTTGTTAAGTTTATTACGTTGGCGGAGGTAGGGTCCAGGCCTTTACTGGCCCAGCCTGGCCTTATTTCTGACCCGACAACGGCAAGCGTAGTTACGTCAGTACTTGACGTTACACATGGCTGTAATAAACAAGACGTCTGGGTTCCAAACTAGAAATAAAACCATTTGCTTGAACCTGATGGCCATAGATCTTAGAATAATGGAGAGAGGTCCTTAGAAATGTGTTTCAAGCGGGCAAACTGCTACCAGCCATGTCTCTGCACGTTATGGGAATGTCCGCTGTTAAGTTTTGCATGCACCTCCAAAAAATGCTTTTAAACGCTCTAATATCCTTTGTGCACTTCATCAATGGTAATGAATGATTCTAAGTATATATTTAGTCTTGTTAATATTTTATTACACTCAGTAGAAGTAGCATTCATTGAGATTCAGCAAAAATTTGTGTTGATAACCCCGTTTGATCAGTGTGCAGAGCAAAGGATCTTAAAAGGACCTTTAAGAGGTGAATGCATAATTCAGCAGAACAGATGATGAGGCTACCTGCCGAGATTTGCATCCACCTCTTTTCTCAGCACAAATGAGTTTTACTAGCCACGAGGTGCATGAAATTCTCACAGGTATGCAGAACTCCACACAACCGGGCAAGACCGGACAGCAGAAACAGCTGATCTGATGTGAGTTACAACTTTGCTACGTCTTATTCGGAAAAAGTGTTTCCATCTCCCATTTCGCGCATTAGCTCTTTTTTCGACAAAGGCAAAAACCAACTCAAGCGAGCATAAAAACTTTTTTGCCATTTCCATCGATGGAAACACGGCTAATGGCATAGTAATGGTTAGACACCAATGGAGAAATTAGGGTGATGACCCAGAGGTAGCATATGAAACAGTATAGGTCCAAAGATAGACCCGTGTGGAACTCCACATAAGAGAGAAGCAGAGGAAGACAGCATTGTTAATGTGAAAAAGTGTCTGTCAGACAAGTATGAGGTAAAGCATTTGAGCACAGTACCAGAAAACCATAACCCAGTTTGGTAATATCTGTAATCTGTTTTACTGCTTTTTTCTTTTTACCGTGATAATTATCGATATCGAAAGATATGAAACTTTTTATTGTGTTAACAGTTTTGGCCGTGTCGTCCAGCCCTAATTCTCCTTTATCTGCATGCATGAGAATATCATCCGTTACTTTGAGCAGTGCTGTTTCTGTGCTGTGTTTCTAATGAAAGCCAGGTTGACATTTCTTTATTATTTTATGTCCCGCAAGCTGGTGATAACTGTTTCTAGAATTCTGTGGTATCTAGGGATGGGTTTTTAAGGAGGGGGAAGACAAGGACTGTCTTCAAATAGTTCAGTACACAGCCAGAGGAGAAAGACAGAGAGTATTGACAATAGAGAGAAGACATGGAGCAATGACAGCCAGGACCTTTTTCAAAAAGGTAGCAGAGATTCTATCAGCAGGGCAGGAGGATGCCTGCATATGAGAAACTATATCAGAGAGATCTTTATTGAAAATAGGGCTGAACCCAGACAGCAGAACAGGATAGGTGACTAGATCAGAGTGATAAAAGCAATGGCTGAAATATGATCTGAGACCAGTGATCTTGCCAGCAAAGAAATTCAGAAACTTATCACAGTCGTCAAAAAGAAAGGGCTATGCTTGTCGTTGTCGCTCAGGCCAGAGAAATATGCCTCTAATGCAAATTTTATGAGTTGGTTAATCATGCTCAGCTCATTCATGTGAAGTTAGTGTACTTGGAGGTCTGTTTTTTCCATCTCCCTTCTGTACTGTAATCTCTTCCATTGCGCCAAATGGAATCATTAATCCAAGGGGGGAGATTCATAGCTGGGGCTAGTCTGGTTTTATTGGGACAGTGTCAAAAGCTAAGGAGCATCATTAAACAGGTTAACAGAGTCACTAATATGAAAAAACTCAGGAATTGTCGTGACAGAGACATTAGAGAAGAGAGCTGAAAATCTATCTGCAGAGTGCTAATCAAAGACACAAGGATGTACCGGTGGTGGAGCAGGTTGCCCGTTAATCGTAAGGTCGGCGGTTTAATCATGTCATGTCAAAGTGTCCTTGGGCAAGATACTGAACCCCCGAAATCTATGAATGTGTGTGAATGTTACTTTCTGTTTGAACACTTAGGCTCAGTGTATGTGTGTGTGAATTTACATTTATGTTAAGAAACTAAGTCAGGCATATGCATGGAGTTCAAATGTAAATGCTCCGTATTTGTATAGCGCCTTTCAAGTCTTTTCAACCACTCAAAGCGCTTTTACACTACATCTGCATTCACCATTCACACACTGAGCCTAAGTGCTCAAACAGAAACTAACATTCACACACTGGTGGAACAGCTGCCAGGGGCAATTCGGGGTACAGTATCTTGCCCGAGGACACTTCAACATGCAGCCTGGGGAAGCCAGGGATTGAACTGCTGACCTTCCAATTAACAGGCAACCCGCTCTACCTCCTGAGCCACAGCCGCCTCAACTTCAGAGTTAACATGTGATCTAGGGCGTGCCATGCTTATGTGTGGGGCCAGAGACATGTTGCACCAGGTTCAATTATTGTGCAGTGTTTAGAAATTCTGTGGCAAGAGAATTAAAAGGATCATCTATGTCAGTGTTACAATGCATTAATGATCTAGTCAAATCTGACAGATCAAACAGAAGAAAGTAGGTTGGAGAGATTTTGGATGTCGGTAGATAATCGTACAACAACACACTGGGATGTCATGCTCAATTTTAAAAGTTTGGAGCTCAAAAGTTAGAAACGATCCAGCAGTAAAAGAGACACAGTTCTAAACAACTGCAATGTCCCCACTGGGACCTATGGACATTGGGGAATTCAGGAAGTTATAGATAGATGGGCAAAGCTCATCAGGAGGCTTCAGTCCCCTGATTTGAGCCAAGCCTCAGTAAGACATAAGATGTCCAAAATCAATACAAAACAAAGTCAATAAGAAAAAAGAGCAACAAAACAAACTAGAGAAACGGACTTGGAAGGCTCAGGTTTAAGGAACAGAAACAAGATCTTAAACCTGGAAGCAGAAGCTGTGGATAGAGCACTTCTTTAATCTGTTCCTTCTAATCACAGGGATTGAGGAAGTGCATGCAACATTAAAAGATATTGCTGGGGAACTAAATTTGGTGGGGGTATGACAGCCATTGTTGAATCGAACTGTTAAAGATCTGTTAGTTACTTAGACTGGGACAGCAGTACCTGACTTTGAAACAGGGTGACATAAGGCAGGGCATCATTCTGTAAAGGCCTAGTAGGCATGCAGGATATGTGTGTTTGTGTATAAGTGTCCATGTGTCTTATGTGTGCACCTGTGTCTGTACGTGTTTAGGTGGTTACAAGTTCAGTTACCTTATCTAAAGCCACTGCTTACTGGATGCAGTTCTAGACCGACAAATGCAACAGCAACTTATATGGATTGAATATGTGAAACGGGAGTGTGCGTATGAATAAGACTTTAATATTGACTGGAATGCAAGAAGTTGTTCACGAAAAGTCATTACCAAGCCAACAATAATGTCGAAAACCTGATGGCTCAGAAACATCTGCTCGCACTGACTTCATTTTCACAAAAAGTCAAAGAGTCTAGACCTGCTCCATATGAAAAGTGCAATAAGATAACTTCTGCTTTAATTGAAGCTATATAAATAAATAATCTAGAAATTTAGTAGAAATGTAGTAAAATTGCAATTGTGAGGATTTTAAATTTCCAAAAACTGGGCCAAAAAAAAGCATACAATCCTAGAATTGATTATGATTAAGTAGGAAATATTGATGCTCTACAGTTCAAACAGCGAAAGGTCCTAGCTGCTTTAAATAACCTAATTAATGACAGTTATTGATAAACATGCCGCTGTTAGAGAGCAGGCAGTCAGAATGTTGTCTAGTTCTTGATCTAGACAATATTCTAAACTAAATGGTACAAAGAAACCAAGCTGAGGAAGAAGAAGCAATCAAATCAGGCGATGAGTCTAATTGGAGAATGTATTGCAAATTAAGAAATTATGTCAAAAAGTTTAATAAAAAGAAAAAAATGAAAATAGTAATTAGTGTGATTAGGAGCCAGAGTTTGGGTTCAGGAGAGAGACACCATCTCCACATTTAAGAGTAGGCTTAAGACTTTCCTTTTTTATAAATATATAAAAATACGGCTAGAACTCCAAAACCTGTTTCTGTTTCTCTTAAATTTTCCTCTTTGATAAAGCTTATAGTAGGGCTGGCTCAGGTGAGTCCTGAACTATCTCTTAGTTATGCTGCTATAGGCCTAGACTGCCGGGAGACTTCCCATGATGCACTGAGCTCCTCTCGCCTCCTCTGCTTCTCCATCTGTATGTATTCTTATCCCATTAATACATGTTACTAATTCCACTTCTTCCCTTTCCTGTAGTCTTGTGCTTTCTCGTCCCTCTTCTCTCTCCTTCTGTCACTTTCTGTAGGTGTTTCTGGCTCCGGAGCTGTGGAGTCTGGATCTGTGGTTGCAGGGTTCCTGCTGTCCACATGTTCCTGATTGACAACCTCTGCCACAATTATCATTATTAGTCCTATTATAATGCTATCATTTTAATGCTGCTATCATTATTAGTACTATTATTAATTTTATGATATCTGTACTGAGCCATGATTCTGCTCGAGGTTTCTGCCTGTTACAAGGAAGTGTTTCCTTGTTTCTGTCACCAAGTGCACATGGAGGGAATTGTTCGGCCTGTTAAAATATTATTACAAAGAGCACAGTCAAGACCAGCAGTATATGAAAAGTGGAATGAGATAACTTCTGTTTTGAAAAGAACTGAGGTAAGGGAAGATAAGGGGAAGGCCCTGAAGACAGGGTTACTGGAAGAAGTGGTAAGATCTGAGGGAGAGGGAGGGGTAAAGAAGTTGTAAAGTGAAATATGCTAGAATTCTGGGAGATGGTATAGTCGAATAAAGACGAAACTGTGCAGTTAAGAGTGCTAAAAGGACAAGAGAAGCTGATAAAAAGGAGAGTGAACAGTTTTGCAGGTAGAAAACGGGACACCTCAGGGCAGGTTGTTAAGTCCTATAATATTCTCAATTGTGATAAATGACATTTTATCAAAAACTAAAGTAATGTTCTTCACAAGAAGAAGAAAACACTCATTTAAAACTGGATGGACATCATTTAGAGACAGCTGACACATTTCGGTTTTCAGGATAATGTTGTGATTATCCAGATTCATAGCGAAAGCACATTAATAATATTGTTATAAATGTTATTGAGATGCTTTGCAGGGGTTGGACTGAGGAGCTGATATTGCATCCTAGAAATATATGTATATGTAGCTCTAATAAGATCGAGATTAGAATATGGGACTGTTGTTTATGAATTCACATCAAAACCTGTACTGGAAGCATTAGATTAGATCAGCCTACAAGTGGCTGCAGGAGAATGCCACTGTGTTTACACAGAAAACAGCTCTTGGAAACAACTGGATGAATCTGAGAGGTCATGGACATTTCAGTACATTAAAAAGATTTGTTCACAGAATCGTTTATTGCCAGTGGTCCCACTCACAGACCTGAATCATGGCCGAACGTTCAGTTCAGCTGGCTAACTAGGGAACAGAGAAGTCATTCATGAAGGAGAAGCCAGTGAGCTGAGAATGTAGTTTGATAAATAAACCATTTGCAAAGTGAAAGCTGCTATAAATATATAAGTATATGAAATATCTGCTACTACTTCCTACTTTGAGACTTAAGACATGAGAGGGAGTGACTGCTTTGCATTCTGAAAATATCCCAGCTATGCATTTAATATCAATCTAGACAATGTCAGATTGCTAAATGTTCCTCCTGTAAACGAATGACTGGAGTCACTCGCTCAGTGAGTGAGTGTATCCCTGCACCTTCAGTTCAGTTCAGTTGTGAGCTCCACAGAACTGACTGGGAAACGAACGGATCGTTTCAGGAAGTGATTCAGTTCAGGTTTGCAATTTCACAACAGTAATAAAGACAATCGCCCAACCAAAAAAGAGCCACAGGCCTGCTGAGGGAAGCCAAATCATGTTTTGTCTGGAAATGAAGAAATAAAAGCGCAGATGTAGAGAGGGAGTTTTATAGTTAGAAGACATTGAAATATACGGATTATATGCAGGTATTATGATGCAGGTTCTGCAGCAGTTCCTAGCCACAGAGTTGAAATACGCTAGTTCAAGTGTGTACGCCATTATGATGGCTTTAGAATAAACAAACCAAACCAGTTCTAGCTCTAGTCTGTAGCAATTCTGTCCAGTCTGAAGTCAGGAGGATCCAGTAATAAAGGGTTATAAAGCAAGGCACAGAGCTCACATTCATTTGCTTCTTGCTCAATGAGCATTCTGGGTAATGAGAAATTAAACCTTCAGCCTCAGCAGGAAAGAGCGTTGTATGAAAGAAATGAAGAGACTGGGATTAAAGAGCACACTGGTGTCTGGTGGAAGCGGACAAGACAGGAGATGTTAGACCAGCTCCCTGAGCAGAACAGGACTGATGTAGGAGCTAACTAACTCCACAAGATGGCAGCAATGCAACGCTGAAGACGCCAGCTACAGTTACACCTTCAAGACGAAGAAGACGAAGGGTTTCGGTAGGGCTCCAGCCACCGGCACGGGAACGCAAGAATCTGCACCGGCCGGCCAGACAAGAGCCCAAGACACCTCTCCTCAGCCTCTATACCCACCAGGAAACACTAATGTTCAAAAAACATAAGCTTTACAACTCATTTCCTTTTCAAAAGTTCAAACAAACCCCGAGTCTCACTGGACTGAAAATGTATAAAGCTACAATGAATCTCGGTGGTGACTCATGTAACTTATTTCAAAACTTTTCACCCTTCGCGGGGTGAGTAGCCCAATACAGTACGCTAAACATTTCTCTAGCTTTGATGGGATGTAAATAGAGGGACAAACGGAAGCTAAGTCCCATGAAACATTTCTTCATACCTCTGTTGGTGAGTTTCGGTGAGATTTCGCTGTGTCCTCTCCTGTTTGTGTGCGCGGCTGTAGGGCAGTGAGCGGGGCGGAGCCTGCAGAGCTGATAGTAGCGTGTGATAGGCAGAGTGTCCAGGCTGTCCGCTGTGTCATAGTAGATACAGGAGGATAAATTCCTCCTCAATCACACTATGAATAGGCGGCCTCCTAAACTTTGATCGTTTCAATGTCTGTTTTTCTTCTTTTCAGATTTTCAAAAAGAGGTTTTTAATTAGATGTAGCCTAAAGGCAGCTAAATTTAAGTTTGATAAACAAAACTTTGCCAAGGTTTAACGATACTTTTATGATCAACAAACCAAATCAGTAAATTCTTGGAACGTTTGTCATAATGACGTTATGACCTTTAATATCTGCTATATTTTAAAGTGTCTGCTATATTTTCGGCCTACCTGTTTCATGGAAGCTGTGTCCCTGAAGAGCACATTCTCAGGTGTGATCTGTAATCAGCAAACCCGACATTCAGATTGTTGCTATAGTGAATGTGCTGCTTGTATATTTGCTGAAGGTCTGGTCTATTTTGCAGTATGCTCCACTAGATGTCCCTCTAGCCCTATCTGTCTTTTCTGTGGGCCTTCTCAGCTGCAGCAAAGTTTACCAGGCATTCACAGTAAGAAATCAGTACTATTACATGGAAATGCAAATCAAGTTTGTTTGCCACATACGCAATTATACTCAGTACAACATGTGGTGAAATTATGAAACAAAGAAACAATACCACAGGCTCCTCTTGTTGAACAGTTTTCCTTGAACTTCTCATATATTCAGTCTGTGAACGTCTTTCAAAATGGTTAAAGGAGATTCTTATTCTGTACTAACATTAGATTTTTCCCTGAAAAAGTTAAACTTTTTTTCAAAGGCCAAATCAAGTAAATTTGATGTATATTAACACACACTCACATGTGAGATATATATATATAAATATATCTGGGTAACCCCCTCATCTTTTCATGTGACATGTGACAACACTGAAGAAATGACACTACAATGTAAAGTATTGAGTATACTGCTTGTAACAGTGTAAATTTGCTGTCCCTTCAAATTAACACATCGCACAGCCATTAATGTCTTAACTGCTGGCACAAAAGTGAGGACACCCCTAAGTGAAAATGTCCAAACTGGGCCCAAAGTATCAATATGTGAAGACCTTGCACTCCTCCACCTTCCTTTAGAGGATGCCCCACAGATGCTTCATAGGGTTTAGGTCTGGAGACCTGCTTGGCAAGTCCATCACCTTTATCCTCAGCTACTTTAGCAAGGCAGTGGTCATTTTGGAGGTGAGTTTGGGGTCGTTATCATGTTGGAATACTGCCCTGCGGCCCAGTTTCCGAAGGGAGGGAATCATGCTCTGCATCAGTATGTCACAGCACATGTTGGCATTCATGGTTCCCTCAAGGAACTGTAGCTCCCCAGTGCTAGCAGCACTCATGCCGCCCCATCCCATGACACTCCCACCACCATGCTTGTCTGTAGGCAAGATACACTTCGTCTTTGTACTCCTCACCTGGTTGACACCACAAACGCTTCAGATCCTCAGAGAGTGTTTTGCCATGAGGTTCCATGTTGAACTTCCAGTGACCAGTATGAGGGAGTGTGAGAGAGTTAAGACCAAATTAAACATACCTGCTCACCATTCACACCTGAGACCTTGTAACACTAACGAGTCAAATGACAATGGGGAAGGAAAATGGCTCATTTGTCCTTTTTGGACATTTTCATTTAAGGGTGTGCTCACTTTTGTTGCCAGCGATTTAGACGTTAATGGCTGAGTGATGTGTTATTTTGAGGGGACAGCAAATTTACACTGTTATACAAGCTGGAAACTCAATACTTTACATCATAGCAAAGTGTCTCACACACACACACACACACATAAAAACAGAAAATGATGCATTCTCATTGCTTTATAATTGTGACTCAGAGTGTGTTTCTGCTTTTCTGCATTTTTCTCTTTTTGTTTTTGTTTTTTGTTTTCATGCATTATGGTCCCGCTCTATAGATGCAGACAAACAAGACACTTCAGAGACTTAAGAGACTTTATTATTACCATGAATTACATGAATGTGATCAATCAGCATCAACAAACAATTACATTTACCCACGCTAAATACAAAAAGCCAAAGAAAGTACAGTACAATGTGAAACAAAGTGCACTTTGTTATGTCTATGTCTAACATTACAGTCTGTCAGTGGGTACATGAATGTAACAAAGTGGAAGATGCCAACTGTGTCTGTTTTGAGTGTCCCGTAGCAGTGGCCTGAAGGGAGCCAGTCACGCTCTTTGGTGGTTAGGACAATATTACAATACAGCTATTTGTAATAAATACTTAAAAACAACCGGGATAACACTCAATCAAGAGCCAAGAAAATGCTTAGCATCAAATTGATCCTTTTAGCAGGAGGAATTTGTTCTTTCTGTGGGTCTATTCACAACAGCTCCCTCGGCTGCGAAAAACCCACTTTCTTAACTGAATATTTTTTAGATTTGTGTCCTTCTCACTGGTTTGAAGTTGGTGCAGCTCAGTTAGGATCATTTTCTTTTTGCTGCCAGGCCGCCGTTGATCAATGCTGAAACTTGACAAACCACAGTGAATGATGAAATACATGAGGGGCAAAATACAAATAAGAAATAGAAACAAAAACAGAACAAGAAAAGATAAACATTAAAATAAGCAGGCGGCTCAGATAAAATCTTAATATGCCTTCTGATTGAAGACTCTGACCCAGACAGCCTCATTTCCTCAGGCAGGTCGTTTCAGAGCCTCAAGGCCCTGACAAAGATCTCAAACTATGAAAAGGCTTACAAAGAATTAAAAGAACCAAAATATAATCCACAGCCAGGTTATGAAGAAACTTAAAAGTAATCAATAAGATCTTAACGTCAAGCAATAAGGAAGCAGAGGTAAAGAGTCTAAAACCAGTGATTTACCAACTTCCATTCTTGCTAATGTTGCTGCAACCATACAAAAAGAGCTCCAAAAATCAATGAGATGATATTGAAAACGGAGTCAGAGTCAACAGGACGTAATTGTGCACATAACACCAGCAGTTCTTAGCACAGCCCCCCCCAAACCTGTCCAGCGTCACTGTGTATGAAGACACTGGTACAAGGATTGGGAGTGACCAGACCAAGAAAGGCATGAAGGAGGACTGGCAGCACGCTGTAAGTGTGAGATTACACTACATCTCCACTCTTAACAAGTCACTGGGTCTGTTACAGGATCCTAAAATATCTTCTTTTGTTCAAACTAGTGAAAAGGCCTTTGAAATACAGCAGGGAAAGGCATGACAATGTAGTACATGCTCAGAACATATTCCACTAAATTCTAGACAACCCCTCCTAAAGTTAAAGTTACTTTAAAGATATTAAGAACTCAGCAACAGGTAAAATGTCCAGTTAACATGTTTGTTTCTTTAGTGACCTGTTAACATTAAACACAAGATAAACAAAAAGTGTAAAAACATGGACGACACATGAGTTTGCTAGAGTACAAAGTTAGTTTAGTTGTTTGTCTGTGTTGTTGAGTGCATGCTCACCTCCTGCAACTCACAGCCATT
Organism: Lepomis gibbosus; assembly: GCA_029875015.1. Taxonomy (NCBI): domain Eukaryota; kingdom Metazoa; phylum Chordata; class Actinopteri; order Centrarchiformes; family Centrarchidae; genus Lepomis; species Lepomis gibbosus. The sequence continues at coordinate 2,744 of JAPMOB010206658.1, read as the reverse complement.
TCCTCCCTGGCAGTCAAGCGTCTGCTCTCTCCAGCTCTCATTCATCTATATTTGGAGCATGTCTGCGCTGATCTTCCTGACGTCTGCCCTCAGCCTCATCTTGTACTCTTGTGCTCCCTATCCATATTCCAGTCCCTCTATCTATCCTCCTGTGCCGTCAGTCTGTCTCACTCCCAAAAAATCAGTGTTCATCTAGGGCCAATAGGGAGCCAGGCGGCTGGGTGAGGCACTTCCTCTGTGACAGGAAACTAACAACAAACACCCAGAAACCACGAGGGGGGCGGGGGGATGTGTTAATGAGTAAGGGAGAGATGAAGAGATGCAGATGTTTGATGGCTGTAAATAAAGTTCGAGAGGTCAGGGAAAGCTTCCCAGATTTCTAAAGTAAAACTGACTTTACTTTAAGCCATCTATATTTTTGTACTAAATAATCTCATTGATCCATTATTTTGTTGTTCAGTCAGTATGCTCTGTATGTTCATGTGTGACTGAGTCACTCACAAGTGATTTATGACTGTCTTTGAGATTCATGTACCAGTGAATCTGACATGTTAACGGATCGCGTATCTGCCACTGTGTGACAAGCACACAAACTACCAGCCAACTCTGCATTGAAATAGGTTCACATTTCTATTCAAGTCAAGTGTTAAAACAATCCCAGCGTGTAGAGGGAAGTTAGTACAAAAAGACAGTGAGGTCTACGTCTGTGATTCGAGGTAGTAACAACATGCATTTCTGCTCCAGCCTTGCACTGATATCTGCCTACATTTATGGCATCTGAATGGCTTTGTGTTGAAGTAACTATTGGCTGGCAAGCTTCGGATCTTGAAGAATAAATGATATTGTGGATTATTCTGTAAGAAAATCATCATGAGATCTCACTGAAATGACCCAAATCAGACTGTATCAACTAACAAGTAATGTGTATCAAATTCCTTCCAAATTCCAAATCTTTTTCCTCTGTGCCATAGAGCCTTACTGCAATGTTACAGCTACGCTCTGATGTCATAGCTATGCTCTGATGTTATAGCTACACTCTGATGTTATAACTTTACTCTGATGTTATAGCTACACTCTGATGTTATAGCTTTACTCTGATGTTATAGCTTTACTCTGATGTTATAGCTACACTCTGATGTTATAACTTTACTCTGATGTTATAGCTACACTCTGATGTTATAACTTTACTCTGATGTTATAGCTACACTCTCATGTTATAGCTTCACTGTGATGTTATAGCTTTACTGTGATGTTATAGCTTTACTGTGATGTTATAGCTTTACTTTGATGTTATAGCTTTACTTTGATGTTATAGCTTTACTCTGATGTTATAGCGTCACTGTGATGTTATAGCTTTACTGTGATGTTATAGCGTCACTGATGTTATAGCTTTACTGTGATGTTGTAGCTTAACTGTAATGTTCTAGCTTTACTCTGATGTTATAGCGTCACTGATGTTACAACCTTACTCTGATGTTATAGCGTCACTGATGTTCTAGCTTTACTCTGATGTTACAACTTTACTCTGATGTTATAGCTTTACTGTGATGTTATAGCTTTACTCTGATGTTATAGCTTTACTCTGATGTTATAGCTTTACTGTGATGTTATAGCTTTACTCTGATGTTATAGCTTCACGGTAATGTTCTAGCTTTACTCTGATGTTACAGCGTCACTGATGTTACAACTTTACTCTGATGTTATAGCGTCACTGATGTTCTAGCTTTACTCTGATGTTACAACTTTACTCTGATGTTATAGCTTTACTCTGATGTTCTAGCGTCACTGATGTTATAGCTTTACTGTGATGTTATAACTTTACTCTGATGTTATAGCTTTACTCTGGTGTTATAACTTTACTGTGATGTTATAGCTTTACTTTGATGTTATAACTTTACTCTGATGTTCTAGCTTTACTGTGATGTTCTAGCTTCACTGATGTTATAACTTTACTCTGATGTTATAGCTATACTGTGATGTTCTAGCTTTACTCTGATGTTCTAGCTTTACTCTGATGTTATAGCTTTACTCTGATGTTATAGCTTTACTGTGATGTTCTAGCTTTACTCTGATGTTATAGCGTCACTGATGTTACAACTTTACTGTGATGTTCTAGCTTTGCTGTGATGTTCTAGCTTTACTGTGATGTTCTAGCTTTACTTTGATGTTATAGCATCACTGATGTTATAGCTTTACTGTGATGTTATAGATTTACTTTGATGTTATAGCTTTACTGTGATGTTCTAGCTTTACTCTGATGTTATAGCGTCACTGATGTTACAGCTTTACTCTGATGTTATAGCTTTACTGTGATGTTCTAGCTTTACTCTGATGTTATAGCATCACTGATCTTATAGCTTTACTGTGATGTTATANCTTTACTGTGATGTTATAGCTTTACTGTGATGTTATAGCTTTACTTTGATGTTATAGCTTTACTCTGATGTTCTAGCTTTACTCTGATGTTCTAGCTTTACTCTGATGTTATAGCTACACTCTGATGTTATAGTGCCACTGATGTTATAGCTTTACTGTGATGTTCTAGCTTTACTCTCATGTTATAGCTTTGCTGTGATGTTCTAGCTTTACTGTGATGTTCTAGCTTTACTCTGATGTTCTAGCTTTACTCTGATGTTATAGCTTTACTCTGGTGTTCTAGCTTTACTCTGATGTTATAGCGTCACTGATGTTATAGCTTTACTGTGATGTTCTAGCTTTACTCTGATGTTATAGCGTCACTGATG
>JAPMOB010206652.1:0-13963 GCA_029875015.1 Lepomis gibbosus | reverse complement strand
TAATCCCGCCTCCTGACATCTGCAACAGAAAAGATAAAGAGACAGACATCCCAGGACACTAAAGATGGGGATGTCACACTTCCTTATTCCCCCAAACACAGAAGAGATCACACTGCCTTAATGTCAAATAGCACATTAATATAATACAGAAAATAACATTTAGATAATGCAGGGGGGTATTAAAGAACAAAACAAAACAAAAAAGGAGGGTGGGTAACAGGAGAGAGTCAGAACAGGGGGTTGGAGGCCGGTGCCGATATCTGAATTTCTGAAGAATCAGCCATTGGCTTTTAAATAATGACTGGTGCTCGGCCGAAACCAGGGTGAGCCTCTGCCTGAACTTAGATTGTGTTGATGTTCTGAATCATTCTTGCCCCCAAAATATGGCTGCAGTGATTGCTGGGTACATTTTGCACACGGTGGAGGAAAGAACAGGAGATGAGCTGCACGACTGAGTACCGCTGGTTCAAGCAAATAGTCTCCATGGTAAAAGTAGAATTTTACTATTGTAAAATAGTCAATGCAGCAAATTCCTTAACACTTTTCCTTATCTAAGGAAGCCTTTTAAGGGATTCTGTGCAACGCCTTGAAGTAAATCCACTAGCTAAGGAGAAATTGTGTCATACTTAAGAGAAAATCTAAGGATTTTTGTACAAGCGGACCCTGGTCCTCATAGAGGCCTGAAGTTATGGGGAAGCTCAGTGAGGGAGGCTTGTGTTTGTAGGGAGTCCATGAAACATAGAAAAGTTTTGCTGTTTGTCGGAGTGAGAAAAGGGGTGTTCCACTGGTTGAGGCGCATGACTGTCCACTCAGAAGAGTGGTCAGAGTGTCGGCTCTGTGAATGCGAGGGGTGATAGCTTCTCTTGAATTTGACTGCCTGGATCTGAGCGGGTCAGAGAAAGGTGACTTGCAATGACTCCTAATGAAATCTTGTTTACTTACTCTGGTACAGTTGGACTGGAGAAAAATATTATATATCAGTGTACTGGGGAATGACAGAGCAGATAAATGGCAAAAAAGCAGTAAAAGGAATTGATTGAATTGATTTGGAAATGATGAAGATCAGAGAGGTAATATGGAGGCTTCTGTAAAGCCTCGATGAAGAAGGAGAGAGGTTTGATACAACCTGGCCTTCTGAGAGGGCTGGTTTGTAAAGATATACTTCGGCCGTGATGTCATGGCCGTTGTCCCAGTAGTACTGGTGGAGATCTGGAAGGGAGATTGGTGTTTGCTGCTAGTCTGTGAACAGCTAAAGAGTTCGCTTTAATGCCTGCGCTGGAAAAGGCTGATTTGCCGGCTGGGTGTGTGCCTCGGGTGAGCGACTGTCCACTCGGACACATTCGAAGTTCTGGTCGAAGTATTGATTGAGTTTCAGCGAGGATCGTTTGCCGTGCAGCGTACAGGGGGTAGTGAGGAGCGATCAACTGCTCGCACAAATGTAAGACAACATTTGGCTCATTTAGGTTCAGGTATCAAAGGCAAAGCGCTGGAGAATAACTAACGTTACATGACATTACAATCCAGCTTTGTCCCACATCAGAGCCTTCCATCTGGGAAAATCCACAATGATAGTTTATATCCTTTATTTCTGCCGTCATCTGTCTGTACCTGCACCGACTCGCCTGCTTCATCATGTTTAAGCTTGTTTGATGATGAAGATCCACACGCCCACAGGCTCGTGCTAAATAACACTTGTAGTCCTCCTTTTCTCTTCTTCTTCTAATAAACCAGATGACTACTCAGAGACTGGATATTATTATTATTATTTCCAGTTCCTCTTTGTACGCTTTCAACGTCTACACTGCCGGAATTAAACAAAAAGAAGGACAACAACCACCTAGTGACATCATGCACTCTGTAGCGCTGTTTCTCCGTTTTCAGCTACTGTAGAAACATGGTTTTGCAGGAATGTGACGTCCATGTAAGGGGGGGCTCATTGGAAGGGTTGATAATGGTGAGGTCTGGAAACATAGTCATGGATTTTTCATTTCGATAAATAAATATTACACACTGAACCTGAAAGGCAGACAAAGACCTACATCATAGGCGCGCTGGTTAAACTGTCTGGTTACTGAAGTTAATCAGCATCTTTCAGCCAATCAGAATCAAGAATTTTCAGTGACTATGGTACGGGCCATGTTTAATAAACAAGACACACTTCATTCACCATCAGAATAGCTTACTAATGTAGAGACTCATTGCACATTTCAAGTCATCGTACTGTGTACCATCATGCCTGAGTACTTTTCACAAGTCATGGACAGCAGCCAACAGGATTCTATAACCTCACAGAAGCCACCTTGTTTATTTTGCTGTACAGGCCAAGCTGGCTAAAAACTACGGTATGACCCGGATGGATCCGTATTGTAGGGTCCGACTGGGCTATGCAGTCTACGAGACACCGACCGCTCACAACGGAGCAAAGAACCCGCGCTGGAACAAGGTGATCCAGTGCACGGTGCCTCCTGGGGTGGACTCTTTCTACCTGGAGATCTTTGATGAGGTGAGGAGACCACAGGGTTGTGGATCATCTCAACTGCTAAATATGTACAGTAGTGCTTTTTGAACCCATCAGTGCAGCTCATGTAATTGTTTGAAATGCTGTGTATATATGGAACACTACGAAAAAAGGTCAAATATAGAAAACAGCCTTGGATGGATTACGTTGGTGCTCTGGCCCAGGCAGTATTGAAGCATATCTCCCAACTGACCCACTCATACGCAACATCACACCTTCTGTTTCACAATCAGAATCAGAATTCGCTTTATTGCCAAGTAGAGTTTTCCACATACGAGGGATTTGCTTTGGTGATAAGGTGCTGCACGCAGACAAACATACAGTCCACGTAAGTAAACCTAGAAATATATGAATATGGATTAAACAATGCAAGTTAAATAAGAATCATAAAAAGAAGGGAGAAAAATAATACAACTATTGACGGAACAATGTGGCAGATATCACATCACCCACAGCATGTTGGGAAACCAGGGGCCTGGACCACAAAGCAGGATTAACCCTGAGTTTTAGTACCACAACGGTGGTTCACTTCTTACCGGGGTAGATCACCATGGTAATTTATGCTGAACGGCTAACCTGCTCCGGAGCAGGTTCTGTTCCAGATAAGAGATCGACTCTATAAACGCACAGTCAGCTCTCTGGAACCATCACCATCTGGAGGAGGTCCCATACGCTGCCTTTAGTATAGCAGTATCGTCCTACTGACACTGATTGATGGAGGCTACTAAAGACTTGTAGGCTACCAAAGACTTGTAGGCTACCAAAGACAAAGACTTGTAGGCTACCAAAGACTTGTAGGCTACCAAAGACTTGTAGGCTACCAAAGACTTGTAGGCTACCAAAGACTTGTAGGCCACTAAAGACTTGTAGGCTACCAAAGACTTGTAGGCTACCAAAGACTTGTAGGCTACTAAAGACTTTTAGGCTACCAAAGACTTTTAGGCTACCAAAGACTTGTAGGCTACTAAAGACTTGTAGGCTACTAAAGACTTGTAGGCTACTAAAGACTTTTAGGCTACCAAAGACTTGTAGGCTACCAAAGACTGACTTGTAGGCTACCAAAGACTTGTAGGCTACTAAAGACTTGTAGGCTTCTACCTGTTGTAGGTTTTTAAGATGTGACCGTCTAAAGCCTACTTACCGCTTTGAAATGTGTTATTTCTTATTTGCTTGTCGCAGCCGTTAAATAAATGGGTTTCATTTTTCTAACGTGAGGCTGAATATTATGAGCACATAAATTGGTAGGCCTATTGAAATGATCTTTAATATGAATAGTGTTTATTTTAGGTTAGTAGCAGTCTTGTATTACAGAGACTCTGCTCCACCTTTTGCTATGTGCAGGTAAAGTGAGGGGGGGGATGTTTCGTTTCCTTGCTTTATGAAGTTAATTTAGAATAATAAGAATAATTATTATATAATTATATTATATAATAAGAATATTTAGAACACTTTTGAGAGTGTTTAAATAGATTTTGAGAAAAGAAGTTCTTAAAAGTCAGTTGGAACGACCACGTCTTCAGTGCCTGAGGCTTTTAATGTGGAAACACACAGTGGAGCTCAAAGAATAAAGCTAAAATTGGGATCCCGAGTGACAGAATTCCATGAAACCTGGTGAAAAGTGGTTCTCTATGCCCCATCGCCATGGTCCTGTCACTGAACACCGTCACTGTCCTCTTTCCATTCATATACAGAAAATTGTGATTGAAAACGTGCACACATTCAGGTGCATGGAAACTGGCCCAGAACATTTAGGACCATTGACTTGCCAAATGATATCTGAAAATAACAGGATAGTAGCTAAGACATACAGTGACTCTGCCATACAGAAAGGGAGGAAAAACTGAACAGTTGAATTTGTTTTCTGATTCACCACTTAGTTAAAAATTGTATTATTTGATAGTAATAAAGAGCGACTAATCAAAGCTTCAGCAGGGGGAACCTAGCTGAGAGTCCAGACTGAGAGAGTCTGATCTGAGCAGGTCCAGATCAGAGAACATGTTTTTTTCATAATTCACTTTTAACTTTTTTTAGCGACTAAATGTTCTTCTTCTACAATCGGCATAATATCATTTTTAAAAAGATTTCAGTATGTTTTTGTCACCTACAGTTTGGCTTTTTGATTTTAAAATGTTGAAATAGGAAATATGACTTTTTGATCTGTAATGAAATGAAGCAATTGTAAAATGAATAAACGCCATAACTGCCACACTGTCACACTGCCATGGACATCACTCAGTTTAAAGTGCTGCCACACAGCTGGAGTGGACGTTCACTGCTCTGTGTGGAGGTCAGTAATCAAACGTGTATCCATTGATCAAATATTCAGGTCCAGCCCTGATATTAAGTGGACAGTGCATATAGAGGCAGACACAGCTCTTAAAGCTGACATCGTCTTTGAATGTTGTGATGGATCCTCCTAGCTTTAAACTGAACTACATCTGTGGTATGAGCAGCTTCTGAGGAGACATTTCCTGTTCTAGACAACAAACTCTAAAATGGAAAATCACTTATTCTCTTTTTGCATGTGTGTATTTAGTGATCAGATGTCGTTTCTTGTCTGTTTCCATGTGTTTTTGCTGATGTGCCGTGCAGAGAGCGTTCTCTATGGATGACAGGATAGCATGGACTCACGTCACCATCCCTGAAGGCCTGAGGGAGGGTAGTGTGGTCGACGAGTGGTTCAGCCTCAGTGGCAGGCAGGGTGACGACAAGGAGGGCATGATCAACCTGGTGATGTCTTTTGCTGTGAGTAAATTTACACAAACCATCAAATGGACTAAGTTCTGGGTTCTCTGGTAATGTTGTCAGTACTGGTGCCCAGTCTACTCTGGGATGGCCATCACAGACATCCATGAGCAGTGCCACAACATCCAGGGCAATGACAGGTAAACTGAGACCATTTACCAGGCAAACATATTTTTTACCAGCAGTAAAACTGCATCAGGTTTTTAAAGTTGCATCTTTAGCATCACTTTAAATAGACAATTAGGAATAGATAACATCAGTTTCATAACTTTTATTCTGAACTTTTTCATAAAATATCTAGGGATGCATTGAAATGAATTCTTGGCCGAAGCTGAATTTAATGAAACAATTTGCTGAACACCAAGTACAGTCACATTTATTTTGCCTTTTTCCCCCATTGCATAAATGAAATAGTCAGAGGGTACTGGATGTGGTACTATCAGGATCAGATATCATATGGTCAAACACGTTCAGTACCAGCAGTGCAGCTCTTAACCTTGTGTCTTTGTCTTTGTGCCAGTCCTTACCAGCAGGGATGATGACTCAGCCTGTTGTTCTAATGCCCTCTGTGTACCAGCAGGGAGTCGGATATGTGCCCATTGCAGGTCAGACACACACACACACACACACGTTCTTTTAATCACCGCCCGCTCTGTGAAAACAGCTTAATGTCTAATGTCTTCTGTGGCTCTAGACGAAGTCTCAGAAAATAACCCTGGTGATGTCATAATGATGTCATCATTTATTGTTGTCATTTATCTCAGCTGAGCCTTGTAAATACACTATAGTACTTGGACACTGATGTGTTTTTCATGTTTAATTCCAAACCTAGCAGCTGCCACATTGAAGCTGGATCTAACATCAGCAGTGTGTGTCCTGTATCATTCCTGTACTATTAGGAGTGCCTGCAGTCTACAACCAGGGCATGGTGCCCATGACAATGCCAGCAGCCATGCCAGCAGTTGGGGGCCAGGGACCAGTGTGCAGCGAGGAAGACCTGAAGGCTCTGCAGGACATGTTCCCCAACCTGGATAAGGAGGTGGTTCGCACTGTACTGGATGCGCAGCAGGGCAACAAGGACGCAGCCATCAACTCGCTGCTGCAGATGGCTGAGGAGCTCTAACTGAAGAACACAATCGTACAGTGGACATGCCAGCACACACACACACACACACACACACGCACACACGCAAGAGATAAAAACAGTCTGTTGTCATGGAGAGGTCACCCACCCTTTTGCATACACCCACAGTGTGGTTGATAGCTTGCCCACATACTGCAGCCATATCTGAGCTCCCACCAGCTCAGCTCCCTTTATTGACTCCTTATTGGCCAAAGTGCATGAAGCCTGGGCTGGCCCACCTGTGCTAACTCACAACTGCCTGTCCCAACTTCCACTGGATTCCTAAAGCATCGCAACAACTGTGTTCACCTTTGTTTGGAAGATGATGTCAATGGCAGATGTGTTTGGGTATTCTTTAAGTCATGACAGGATCATTAAAGTTTTATCACAGTAGAGACTCAAACTAAATATTCAGTTGGCAGTGGTGTTACCTGATGGGTATTGTAAATCTTACTAGCAAAAATTAAAATGTGTTTCTTGATTGTTTCAACATCACAACCTTTCACTGGCATCATGGGAAACCCAGCCCATATTCCCCCAGTGATCCCACTGTTCAGTCCATCTTCTGCTTCTGTCACTGTTGTTAATAGTGTGTGGAGAACCTGTTTGTAGTAACCTGCAGTGAACTGCTTCTGTTCCAAATGAAGATCAATTATTATGGATGTATGATGATATAGAATTATATGTTGAGAATTAAAAGTGAAAAAATGTTGGTGGTACTGAGGTTCAGAGAAGTATCCCCCACTGACGGAGTTATTCACAGTGATGACAAGTAGTTTTTTGCAAAGTTGCGATGTAACCCATTTTCAGTCAGTGATGTAGGATGTGTATGGAGGACTGATCCTGACACATTAAGAAATAAATACAGAAATTAATTAATGCTCAACAAATAAATAAGCATCATATTAAATGCACAAAAATAGTTAATAATAAATAAATGGAGGCAGTAATTAAATTAGCCAATAAGATATAAATTATATATATCTTTTTAAATGAGCTGCTTTGTTTATTCACCTTTATACCTTATTTATTTATTGTCCATTATAATCTTCAACTTTTTTTTATTAATTACTTCTTTTTTAAATATATTTATTTATGTGTGTGTTTTATTATGTTTGTCGGTTTTATTCTTCCTTTGCATTTTCTACCCTATTTATTTCCCCAACAGCATTTATTTCTGCCTCATTATGCAAAGGAGGAGGGGCGGGGTCTCAAGGGGTCAACTTCTCTTCTATTGGTGGGCCAGACAGATGGCAGAGGTCGACTCTATTGGTGCGTTCCATTTGACATAGGAAGTCGGAATTTCCCATGAACTTTCAACTGGAACACCCCCTGCAGTTGGATTTCCGACTCGGGAAGTCAGGACAACCCACACTACCGTGACTTCATGATCCAAGATGGCTGTCGGGGTATCAACAGTTACTGAAAGCTGTAGTTTATACTGTGTATTAGCACTTCTGTGTACCTGTAACTCATAGAAATGTTCGTACACAATGTGCTGTCCAACAGCGGTCTGTGGACGTGTTGCTACAGTGTTTAGTGTGAGTCAATACCGCATACCGCGTTTTTGTAATCAACCGGCCTATCCGGTGTGACGTCATTCCCAGCTCTGACCTCTGACTTCGAGGTAAATGGAACGCAGCATATGTGCACACATAGACAAGCTTGCTCCTCACACAGTCAGATGGCTTCCTTCAGTGTGCTGAGGTGCTGAAGACAATACTAGCAGCCATGTCTTCCTTCCTTTTCGAGTGGACAGACAGTGTTTCCGTCCACACAGAAATAAATACCACTGGGGGAAATAAATGGGGCAGAAAAGGCAAAGAAAGAATAAAACCGACAAAAATAATAAAACACACATAATAAATACATTTAATAAAGAAGTAATTAATAAACAGTTGAAATTTATAACAGACAATAAATAAATCAGGTAATTATTATAAAGGTGAGTAAATAAAAACATTTATGTCTCATTTATTTATTAACTTTATTTTTTGTGCATTTAATAGGATGCTTGTTTATTTATTTATTGAGCATTTATTTATTTCTGTATGTAAATGTAAATGCTCCGTATTTGTATAGCGCCTTTCTAGTCTTTTCGACTACTCAGAGCGCTTTTACACTACTCTGCATTCACCGTTCACACACACATTCACTCACTGAGCCTAAGTGCTCAAACGGAACTAACATTCACACACATTCCATTCGGGGTTCAGTGTCTTGCCCAAGGACACTTCGACACGCAGCCTGGGGGAGCCGGGGTTTGAACCGCCGACTTTCCGATTAACGGCCAACCCGCTCTGCCTCCTGAGCCACAGCCACCCATATGTGTCAGGATCAGTCCTCCATAGGATGTGAAGACTTGTTATAAAGCGATATCCTGTTGACTCAGGACTCCTGTTGAGCGTGAGCAGAAACTCAGCAGGATGTCTGCACTGCTTTCAAAAGCAAAACTTCCATCCAGCAGTGCTTCATAGAAGGTGACCAAAGATGACAGCAACCAAACTTGTGCTCCGGGCCCCAGAGGCTGACCCCTAATTTCATGGGTGGCCTTCATTACTGTAGCGCCACCATCAGGTGAAAACTTGTACATGAGGGGAAAACACTCCTCCGTGCTTCATAGTCAGCTTTGAACCCCACAAGCAGAGCTTACACATTTAGCCACAGGATTAGTATATGTAGGTTACCAGGTCTGGTTGTTAATGTGCTGTCTGCCAAAGGATTTATTTAAGAGGTGTTGTTTGATGTGAGAATCCAAACTTGCTGTTGAGCTTCTTGAAGTGTCAGTCATTGTGTAAAGTGTCACGTGATTCTGTTGTGTTTAACTCACTGCTGCACCACATCCGGAAGTCCAGGTTTGCTCCTGAAATTTGATTTGCCGCTTTTAAAATGTTAATTTATTAAAGTTCCTGGCATGAACTGCAACGTTTTAAGCCAGTAAACAAGAACAGGTGTACAAGTGTTTAGTTCTTTAGCAGCTTTAGGAACAACTAAACACGAGTTCTCGCCTGGACACCTGTGTCCTGTTTTAACCATACCTTCATTTTTATCCTCCAAAATGTCCAACTGTCATCAAAATGTTTGTGAAACAAATTGACCTTCTCACGGTATGCTTAGAACGTATCAAGACTCCCATTCCCATAGGATCAATAAGAATGTTGAGGCAAGTGTTGTATTGCAGAAATATTTTAATAATTATCCACGAAATCCACAATTAAAGAAAGTTTACATCATGCTAATATGTTGTGAAACTGAAAAACAGCACACACTGGGGTATAAATAAGAAAACCTGAGAAGAAGAAGAAGAAGAAGAAGAAGGTCTAAGTTAAGCCCTGCACAGTGTTTCTAAGGCTCAGTCCAGCGTTCAGCGTCTCCTGCGGCGCTGTGCTTTGGACGTTGCCCCCGGCGCACACTCTGCTTTGCTGCAGCTGCACGTATCCACTCTGCTGTAGGTGTGCTGGACCTTGGAACCATCAGCGCAGATCAGGTCCACCTGAATTGGAGTGGTGGTGGCCTCTTGGCAACACTCACACTGGTGCATCATCATGTTAGCTGCTGCAGAGTACCTGTACACACACACACACACACACCAGCTCGTCATGTCCACCGAGTACAACAGTTCGTTTAACAGTTGAGCATAAAGTGTTGTGCGTTATTATCTAATCCTTTGGCCCTGTCCTTTTTTGATTTAAGTTTTAAGATCTTCATTAACTTTCTTTTTCTTTTTTGTTTGCTTTGTGCTCACACAGGTCTTGTTAGCAAGACTCTCTAACTCTAGCAGAGTTAGCAACAAGAACAGCCCTGGGGCTTGCTAACAGGTTCATCTAAGCAAAGTGTTGCACAATGTTCATATCAGCGTAAGGCAGTAAAATTCGTCGGACATTGGGTGAGCACTACTATGGAAGCCTAATGTTCATGGAAAATGATGTCAGTAGGTCCTACAGATGGCAGCATCTGCTGACTGCCTCCTTTCACACTGACTGAGAAAGCTCACAACCAAAATCCACCTGAAGAACTCGAATTCCACTGAAACCAAGTGGTTTTGCCGACTTAGTTGAAATTCAAATTTGAGGCTAAACAGACTCACATAGACGAGCTTCCACAGCGTCCAGCGCAGAACGTCATGTTAACCAGCTGCGTGGTGCTACAGCCGCTCACGTTGATGAATGTCTGCTCACTCTGAACCTCACAGAAGCCCCGCAGCGTGCCTGGAACACATCATTTACATTTATGTGTGTTACCTGTTATCCAAAACCACTTCCAATTGCTATTTATGCAAGAGGTCACACGCCTGGAGCAGCCTGGGGTTAAGTGTCTTGCTCAGGGACACATTGGTGGACGTGTCACAGTGGGGAGTTGAACCTGGGTCACTGCCACCATCAACTGTTAGGCTCAACAATGGCATATTAAGAAGTTATTTGGTTTAGAAGTTATTCAAATACTGCGTCTCTAATAACTTACAGGTTTTGCAGCACCCACTAGCATCGGTTGTCTCAGTGCCCTGGAGGAGGAAGACAATTCATGCATGTTAGACATGGACAGTGCGTGATTAAACAGGGGAGGGGTATCAGCTGTAGAGATACTCACAGGTTCACAGTTTAAGGGGTTGAAAGAAGGACAGGTGGTCTTTGTCTCCTTGGTAGTAAACTGTCCATTGATGTTGTCACAGGTGTACTGCACGCACTTGTCATTTTGGGGTACAAAAGTGCCATTGACCTGAACCAACAGGAAAGTCAGATGATCATCAGAGATAATCCTTCTCCTTTTTGGCTCATACAGAAACAACTCTGACCAAAGGCCTCTACATGTGTGGAGTAGGGGAAGGCTACTGAGAACTATGACCACCACATGTGATAAAGGGGACATTAATAGGTTCTGGGATTTGATTTCATTTTTAAGCCTTTTTAAAAAAGTAAATGTTTGTTTTGAAAAAAGACTAGTCTTAGTGCAATGAAATAACTTGAATGAATTTAATCAAATCAGTTCAGTTTGTCTTACTTTCACTAAATCTGTGTAAATAATTATTAACAAATTGTTAATAGGTAAAATGATTTCTCATATTGTTGGCTTTTAAAAATGAGAGGAAACTCCAGCTGCAGCACTTACCTCGATAACATGCATTGTGTGGTCCGGTGTGGTGAAAATACAGCTGTTCTGAACACATGTCCCACAACACTTCCCGAGTACAGGCTGATATCCGTAACCCTGGAAACAGTGAGAGAGTCAGGGGGAAGGAGAAACAAAAAAACACCTCCTTTGGCTTGGTAAGAAAATGTTGTTTTGAAAATTGTATGATTTGCTGTTTAATTATTTTATGATGTGAAGCACTTTGGATACCTGACAGCTGTTAGCGCTGTAAAGCGCTATAGAAATAAATGATTGATTGAAGAAAATGCATGTGTGTGAGAGTATGCTCTGAGTGTGCTCCATGTTTAGCTCCTTTTTCTCTTCAGCTCTTTTATTATCTAGTATTTTAGGGGAACATTTTGGTTCACACTTTCAAACAAACTTAATTCAAGTACATGTTTCTGATGTGGTTGTAGTTTATGGTGCTGTTATACTGGACTGCGTTATACTGACATATTTCTCTTTTCCACCACAGTTACAAACAGTCCAGTACTACAATACGCATTAGCTTGTTGTAAAGTGTGAATGTATCTCTGAGGTCAAGGTCTGTTCCAATGACACTGAGTGTTTGTTGTGTCCTGATGATGAGCTTACTGAGGGGCAGGTTGTGTTACAGACAATAGGTTTGCAGGCAATGATGTTCAGCTTTGTGATGGAATCCATTGTGGGACCACAGTAACACTCCTGGCAGGGCCCAGGTTTAACAGACTCCTCTGATAAAGGTCCCGGGGTTGCTTGTCCTGTTCCTGATGGCTGTCCTGGTCCTGGTGGTGCTGTTGTTGTTCCTGGGGGTTGTCCTGGTATTGCTGGTGCTTCTACTGGTGGTTCTGATAGTGATTCCGGTGTTGTTATCTTGGCACCAGGCTATAGAATACAGATTTAATTAAGTCATCTCAAACATGAATTGAAATGAAAAGGCCTGTACTGAAACTCATTCCATGAAGCTTCTGGTGACTGTAACACTGCATCGTCACAGTTTTGTGGACCCAGCAGTAAAACAAATGTTTCTTTTTGTGAATGACAAACCTCTAATGTGTTTATTTAGTTTTTCTGGTATTCCAAAGGGCTGATGATGAAATAAGTGGTTATGGGTATTAGTCTAGACTACAACTGGACCTCATGTGAAATAAATGAGGACAAACAGCTAGAAAAGGGACTTTTTACTTCCTGATGTATTAGTGAATATCACATGAGACAGGAGGAGATTCCTTCCCTCACTGTTCTCAGTCAGTGGATCGACTAAATGTAACAGCAGTTTAACTTTTGAATTCAGCTGCACCATAAACATCAGAGGTCTGTCAGAAGCCACCTTTTCAGGTGGCAGTGGTGCAGTGGTTTAGTCTACACCGAAGTTTGAATGACAGTGTTCACACCAACAAAAATGCATTTTCTGGATACCTTTCAGACTGCCAGTCCTCATCTGTCCAGCCGTGACCCCTCTTGACTTCCTGTCTATTACCTGACCTCGCTTCTTCCTGCACCCCTGTCCCCTGATTTAATTTCGACAGTATAAATACGTGCCACTCCCCCCTAGTGTTTGTCTCAATTTGAGTCTTCCAGCTCTGCATGTCTTTGTCCTTGTCCTGTAAAACTGCTACCTGGGTTTTGACTGGCTTCCTGCCTCAGTCCAGTTCGATGTGTGAGCCTGTTTGGAGTACTGAACTAGACAGGTTGACTGACTTTTATTCTAGTAAAGCACCTGTAATTCAATCTGTTCTGCCTGCCTGTGTCTGTCTTTGCATCCCCCTTCCTGATAGACCTGATTTATTGATATCTGGAGTTTGGACTGTGTGCTTACCTTGTACTCAGTCATGTCATAGACACAGACACCTTTAGGAACTGCAAAAACAAAAGACATGAGTCAAGTTATCATTTATCTTTTTTTTTTTCTTCTGAGGTTATTGTGATGTCTGTGATGTTTTGCTGTCTTTTATAAATTAGTATGTTTGCGAGGTCGAAGCTACTTAAATTGTCCTGTAAAGGGACAAATAAAGATTTTACAACAACAACTACAACAACAACTATTTTATTAGGTCAGTAATGTAGATGTACTAATTTTATATCTAAACTTACATACAGTGAGGGGAAAAAATATTTGATCCCCTGCTGATTTTGTCTGTTTGCCCACTGACAAAAAAATGATCAGTCTATATTTTTAATGGTAGGTTTATTTGAACAGTGAGAGACAGAATAACAACAAAAAAAAATCTGAAAAACACATGTAAAAAATGTTATTAATTGATTTGCATTTTATTGAGTGAAATAAGTATTTGACCCCCTCTCAATCGGAAAGATTTCTGCCCCCCAGGTGTCTTTTATACAGGTAACGAGCTGAGATGAGGAGCACACTCTTAAAGGGAGTGCTCTTAATCTGAGCTCCTCTCTCCTCTTCTCTCTTTCTCTCTGAGTGCAACCTCATCCCATTAATGCATGTTACTAACTCGATTTTT
>JAPMOB010206647.1:0-31929 GCA_029875015.1 Lepomis gibbosus | reverse complement strand
TATCTATCTATCTATCTATCTATCTATCTATCTATCTATCTATCTATCTATCTATCTATCTATCTATCTATCTAATCTATGTGACAAACATCTAACAGACGACTGAGCAAATGCTCCAGATCACAAGGACCACAGTAGAGTGTTATACAGAAATTGATTTTCACTCCTGTCCCATCATGCTCCCACAAAAATAACCCTATCCCGGAAGAATGACTTCTGTCACATCCTGTTCCCGATAACAATATCTGGAAATAGCTTTTATTCACATTGGAAATGCATATTTATAGCCTATATAAAAAAAGGGACATATGATTCCCATCCCACCTGCTCCTATTGACTTTTTTTTCCTGTCCCATCCCAATCCTGTGATGAACAGCAAAATTGACTCCTATCCCGTATGAATCACACAGGAATCCCGTGACCCACAGGATCTCACGAAAAAATGTCAGCCTTACGGACGCATGACAAACCAATAAGCAACTGGTCCTGACCTCAAAGACCACAAATGAGCCACAAGGATCATGCTCCAGACCACAAGGATGACAAGGACCCCTGCAGCGTTTGATTCTCAAAGTCATAACCTGAGATCCATAGGCAATTCTACATAGGCAACAAGCATAGTGAAAATCTCTGACCATTTAATCCAGCCAGGTTTGTGTACTGCATAACCCTTAACATACACCTACACAGTCACACTCACACTTCTGCTTACTACTAGGTGTATATAGAGTTGTTTATACAGCTATATATGAGCTTTTAACAGGGTAAAAATGAAAGACATTTCAGCTCTCCTGGAGCAGAAATGCAATAGATGCTGTGAGCACAATATTTATTTACAACATAAAATCATAGTATATATAATTATGTTGACAAAATGTAGATTATAAAATGTAATGAGGATGGCTCCAGGAGGACAATTGAACAGGTGTTGCCAACTAGGCTAAGCAGGATCTGAGCCACATCTCCTCTCTACCATAAATACCTTGACAGAGGGCAGGCCACACAAACACAGAAAAAGACGACAGCATTTACACAGAGAGGAGAAACAAATCAACACACAGAGGCAGACAGAGCCATGATAGCATGTAAACTAGCAAGGAGGAGGGAGGGGGGGACTGAATCTCCTTGGGGTCGAAGATCCTCCAGACCACGCATGCATAGCTTGGCAGCTTTTAAGGCATAGAAACAAAGTTAGAGAAAAGCAGTTGTTATCAAAAGCTTTAGTAAAGGAAGGCTTACTTTCTTTTCTGTCTGAGGGGAAATTACACACGGCTTCAAAAATAACCTGCTGAATAACACAAAAAAACCATCAATATCTCTAATCTCCAATAACTCTCTCCAATTATTAATTGGGAAGGCCAGGAACAAACAGATAGTATATTTGATGTTTCTGTCCTGGGAATGCTCTCAAAATTTTCAGAGCTCATAAATTCTTCCAGATTGTCCAATAAGGTTTTAGAAGGAAGTGATTGCTGTCATCGAACAAAATGGGACCAGGCCGGCCCACAAACACTATGCAACCAACAGAATTCAGACACTTCCACTGTGGCAACACATCGTTTAATGCTTGGCAGAACTGAAGGGCTTATGTGACACTTGACAAACTCTTAACTTCTACTCTGCAAGTAAGTTGAATATTGAAATATATTATAGGTACATAGGTATATTATAGGTATATCAGAAACATATTAATAGTAATAAACAAGAATTCTGAAATAAATTGTCCATGCTGCAAATTAGGTTTGTGATTCTATTCTAAGTAATCGCAGAAGCTTGGTGATAGTGAATAAGAATAGTGTGTCAAAGACTTTACAAGACTTCTTGTAAGTAGCTTAAAGTTACTCATTAATTATAAATGCAGCTGAATAGATAAAAAAAGATATTCTGCAGAATTATACTTCAAGATATTAGCAGGGACAAGCCAACCAGAGAGAGGAAACAATGACAGCAAGTTGTAATAACTAAACATTATAAATTAACTCTTCATTGACAAACAAATGTAACAGCAATTTTTAAGTTCTTCCATGAACAGAGGAAACATTATGAAAGATATTCAAAGGTGACAAGTATGTGTTCTTGTATTTTGTTTTGTATGTTTTATCAGAGATTGTTTTGCAGTATATTCGTGTTAAATATATACCAAAACATGTTGCACTGTCAACTTTAATAGAAAGTGGTAACTAGACATAAAATATCAATTAAATCAATAAGTACAGGTGCATATGTGGAAAAGTTAAAGAAAAAGAGAGTAACGAATAAACATGCAGGGGAAGATAATATACACAAACAGGATAATGTGTCTTGACAACAAAGACTTTGTTGAAAGTTTTTGTTTTTGCAAGTTAGCTTTGCTTCTAAAGGTCTCATGCACAACGCCATGTATTCCACTATCTGTGGCTTAATATTTTAGTATTGTAGTATTTTAGTTAACTTATACGTTAAGATAATAGGAGCCCATTCAAACTACAGCAATATATTATTTCAATTGACATTTTATCTGTCTGACATGAACTCAAAGATTGCACTTTGCACTATTGCAACACTTTAACCAAGACATCTTATTGTTTGGCCACACAATTAAACCACAGGAGGCATAAAAATTAGAGCTCTTGATAAGCCATTTATCATAAACTGAGATAAACATCAGCTATGTGTTCTCAGCTAAATCAATAAGCAATGAAAAAGTAGATGGAAGTCTGACAGATTTCTTGCAAGGAAGAGCTTGGTTAAAATGTATTGATGATAACTGAACTTGATTGTGTGCCTTTCATCAGTGACAACTCAAGCAGCTGTCAGATTTGATTACTGAAGGACAGTATGAGAAAGTGATGACCTGACTTTGGTGTATTTTATGTTACTGAAAAGAAGGTGGCATAGTTAAAGTTTGACTTTTGAGGTAACACTTAAAGGTGAAAGTTGTTAGAGGTGGTTGGAGGATAATAATTTACCCCTCATGAGGACAAAAATACGTTAATAACTGCACCACACTGAGGGCAAGGTTTTGCTTAATTAACCAAGACATTCCTAGGACTTACAGGCCTTGAGGCAAAAGCAAACGGATAGTTTATAGAAAATGACACAGAGTAGCACATATTCACTTTTTATATCTCAGTTTAGGTATGTTGTCAAAAGCTTGCTGACTCATCCCTGTTTGCCATAGTTCTGGGTCACATCTGGAAGGCAACAGACTTTGCTAAAACTCAAAACTAAGGAGATAAGCCAAACTGATTAAAAAGAGGTTATTCCCAGTGGGGGAAAAATTCCCTGACCCTGACCAAAGCCTTTGTTAATCTTGTCAGATTGTCATGGCCAAATCTATATCATCATGAGCTCAGATCAATACCTGAACAAGGTCAAGATTAAAGGGCATTTGTTTTGGAGCACTCAGTGTAAAAAAGACAAATATAAAGTGTCTCATGTCAAAGCTTATTTGAGAAAACAAAACGAAATTAGTCATGAGTGGGAAACATGAATGCATGTTTTTCTTTTGCATATTATGTCAAAGTTTACAGATACTAAATGACTTTTAGTTTTTGTTTAAATATTCCAAGCTTATGCAAATCCGAATCCGTTCTTTGACATTTCTTGTTATAATACTAAGATTTGAGTGTACTGAAATTTTAAATTTGTGTTTATAGTTTTGATAGTTCATGATTCACACCAGGAGTGATTACAAGTTTAATTTATGCAATTCTTTTTAAACAAAACAAGCTGAATGAAAAAAAAATCCTCTGCAAGATTAAATTTTCTCATAAAACAGACATTAAAGTGATTATAGAGAGCTTTTAACACAACTGATTTGGGCAGTGTCCAGACTGTAATGGAACTTGTGGTAAATAATCAGTAAGAAAATCGTGCTCTTGAAGTACATGTTTCACACCCAGAGCTGGTTACTACTCAAGTCATTTGCTGCTGACAGCCCGAGGCTCGGAGAGACCTAGGCTGCTTGCTCAAACATGAAGGGTATAGCCTAAAAAATAAACAAGTCTGAGAGCCTTTTACATTTAAGTCACATGTAATGAGTAAAGTGCTGTCCCTTCAGCCCACGAGTTCACTTTGTCTTGTTATTCAGCTTTGACTTTAAAATACAACATCCTAACGTGCGTTTTCCATCTGATCTCTGATCTTTCTACAGGAGACTCAAAGGTAGCCCTGGTCATAATGAGCATAGAAAGGGACGAGCAGGTCGTCATTGATACCAATTACACTACAATACACACATTGGGCAGGCAAAATGAGGGCAGTCGGCTACGCTACATGCAAAAAGATGGCAGTTTCTCTGTGGTCTTCCAGAAGGTTCCTGGAGAGTGGAGCCCATACCTGATGGACATCTTCACCACTTTGGTGGAGATTCGCTGGAGGGTGATGCTCCTCATCTTTTCCCTCTCTTACATTCTCTCCTGGCTCTTTTTCGGGCTCTGGTACTGGTTAATTGCATATATACACAAAGACGCTGATAATGACGAAGACAAACTCTGTGTGCACAACATGCGTGGCTTCACTGGAGCCTTTCTGTTCTCGATGGAGACCCAGACATCTATTGGCTACGGCTTTAGGGCGACGGCTGAGAACTGCATCGTGGCCATTGTTGTGGTAACAGTTCAAGATTTATTCAGCTGCATCCTTGACACAATTGTCATTGGTATTGTTGTAGCTAAGATGGCATCTGCTCGTAAGAGAGCACAGACGGTGGGTTTTAGCAGGTGTGCAGTGGTCAACCTACGAGACGGGGTTCTGTGTCTGTCATGGCGACTTGGGGACTTCAGAGGTAATCACATCCTGGAGGGTGTCACCAAGGCGCTGTTAGTCCGCTCTATAAGACAGCCATTGGGGTCTGTTGTGATGTCATACCAGGACCTAGACATCCAGAAAAGAGACATTGTCCTCGCAACACCAGCCACCATTGTTCACAAGCTGGAGCCTGGCAGTCCCCTCTACGGACTGGGCCCTGACGACCTGCTGGGAGACGACTTTGAGCTGGTGGTGTCTTTCACCTACACCGGTGACTCTACAGGTATGCTCCACCAGACGAGAACCTCCTACACACCAGCAGACATCCGCTGGGGTCAGCGCTTCCGGGACACGCTGAAACTGGGCAAGAAGCACTACAAGGTGGACTACGCTCTGTTCAATGAGACCACGTGGGTGCCCGTGCCCCTGCTCAGTGCAGAGGAGTTTGACAGGGGGAGACGTGCTGTAGAGGGCAGTCAGTCGTCCCACAGTCCACTCTTCACTTCGGTCAAGAGAAACGGAAACACAAATGTGAATCCTGACATCACTGGAGAGGTGATGCAGCAAACGTGTTTGTAACATAAACCACCAGAAATTTGTACATTGTAATGTTGGGTGGATTTATCCCATAAGTTTTAGAGATGTTGTGATAAAATGTCCTCTTGTAAATATATTTATATGTGATGTTATATGACTATAACAGTTACTGTTTTATGCTTTAAATGAATAAAATCCATTGTTTCAAATGTAAGTCAAATAAACGCTGCACCGTCCTTCTTAAACTCTGAAACATGAATTGTAGTGATAAAGTTTTTTTGTCACCATAGAACTACTCACAGAAGTATGTGGTAATATTTCACCACTCTAAGTACAAAAAAACACTATAAGTACATTTGACATTGACAATAAAACATGTTGAAAGACATCTTGACATGTTGCAAATTGAAATACATTATGTTCATACAAAGTACATGCATAGCTTTGGGTAAGATTATCTTCTCTATTTTTAAAGTACCTTTTACTATCACTACGCTCATTGTTCCAAATTGATCATCGCTGACACATTTGTTTAGTATACATGTATATATTCTTGTTTCTGATTCAAAACTTCAGAATCATCACCCTAAGATGTTAGATTTTCACTGTATGTGACCAACATGTTAACCCACAACCTTAGTTTTGGTAGCGTAGTGCTCTAACAAACAAAGCCACAAAGGACCACTGCAATGATTACAGTAGGCCTATGAAAAAAAACAAAAATAAAATACACTACATGATTGCCATCCACAATTGTTGATTAGACAAAACTTACATTTTGCACTATTGTAAAATACAGTAAAAATTTGTTTCTTGCATCAATGATAGGAGAAGTTGTCTTCATTGTTCACAACTTGTCTATACATAGATATTATGTAAATTATATATTCTATAAATGTCAGGTAATCTAAGTGTATTGCCTAATGTGAAAACGGTGTAATCTGTCTTTTACAGTATACTGTTGCGTACTTTCAAGGTGATTTGAAACATGTATATTGCAGTGTTTGTTATTGTTTTCACTGATAGAACTGAAAAGATATTATTATGTTGTGTTTTGGTGTTCTCAAGACATTTTATGAGAAACTAACATTTTGCAACAATGGTTGTGTGGTTTGAATGAAAGACTGGCGTGTTGCAAGTGTGATGAGTTTCGAGTTTTGTAAAACTTGTGAAATTTTAACACATAGTGGCGATACTAGTAGGCTACCAAAGCGATCAACAAAAACTGCATTGCCAATGACGTAGACTACCCTGCTGTGTGAGTTCATCCTCCTTGAAGCTCTACACCGCCACCTTGTGTTCGCTGATTACATCACTCATCACACCATCAGTGGTGATTGTTTTTGAAAAATATCATTTCACAATCATTCATATTAGGTCAACTCACTGCCCAGTATAGTTGAGAGAGAGAAAAATTGTTAGTGTCGCAGCAAATCAACTCCAATTAGGTAGTAGTTGACTAGTTTCACAAATTACATGCATGTGTTTGTACATTTTAATTAATTCATCCATTTGTTTTATAGCAACTCTGAAGATGTTTTGCACCCAGACTAACGATTTCCAGTTTAAAAGTTCTCATTTGTCCTATGAGAGAAGAGGGTTTGTCTCCTCTTATCTTCCACACAGACAAACAATATTGTGAGCTCAGATCCTCAAACAGGCGCTGCAGCTTTCTATTGGCCGCCGCTGCGCCAGGGGCGTGGGATAGGCACGCGTGTTTTTAAAGTCGGTCTTTGCAACGAGAAACATCTTCTTCAGCATTTCTGGACAGGGTTATGGCAGAATTTGCAGCGCCACACGGGAAACTAAGTGAACATAATAAACGAGCAGCAAGAATAAAAGGGACGCAGTGTGCATATCTTGCGCATATGGGACTTATCACAACGGGGAAACGGCCGATTTGCGCTGCAAGGACCAACAGGTAGGTGCAATATGATTTATCTCTAATTAAAATAACTAATATCATTATTATTATTATAGGCTGCTGTCTTCATGCATCTGCCATTGGATATTGCAGGATGTACCCTGGATGATCTGCATTGCCCCTGCCATTGATTTAAACTGAACTCTGTAGTTCATGATGCCTATAGATGAGTGTAATACTATACTGACTGTAGCGTAACAAATATATATTAATAAATTAAATTAAAACAAATATGTAACATTACTGAAATGGTTTTCTATTACAAAATAAAAGGTGGTGTCAAAGTTGGTAACAAAAGATGCCATCTGCTGAATGATGGACCAAAGTTATTGATTTGAGTTATAATAAATGGAGCAGCTTTATGTAACCAGTTTCCATCTGCCTCAGCTGTTGGCTTGTATTGAGAACACATGCAAAACAAACAGTCACAGGTTGTGCAGCCTCTGGAAGCCTTGGTCTGTCACTGTGTACCAACCTGCCATACTAAATGATGCGATATAGTGAACCGATGAAAGCTCAGCGAGAGAGAATCCAGTAAACTGTATGACAGTTGCAATGAGAGGAAAAGGCACCTCAGTTTGTGATGTGCTCAATGTCAGAAAGTAACCTATATTAAAAATGTATGCACTGTCAACTATAGGCTTTAAGAATCTACTTATCACAAACTTGTCCTTTCAAATGTCAGCCGTCCTCTTGACTCTTTACTTCTCTCCATTCAAGTAGTCTAAACTAAGTCTATTCTAGGCTTTTGTGCAGCCAAAATACCCACATTTTAAAATCTATAAATAGATGAGTGAATGACCAGCATGTGCATGAGGTAAACTGGATATTGTGCTTGTAATAAGCAGGATGACTTGGTTTACTTTCTCACTAAGTTATGTAAGTCATTTGTGAATGGTTAATAATTTAATAATCAGTTTAATAATTAAACCATATAGCACTTCAGAGAAGGATAAATCATTTTCAATATAATATAAAATCACTAAAATCCAATTAAATTCTTTCTTTGAGCTGTAAATGAATGGAACCCCATATTCCCATTAAGTGTACTGACAGGTTGCTATTTTGGTCGACCCAGGAGTGACATCATTAGTTGAAAAAAACACTGAGGATGCAGGGGGATTTAGGACCATGTCCTGCACATGTCATCGCACATGACTTTTGATCACTTTCACATCGGTTTAATAGAAATTTTTAATACAAAAATTAGATGATAGAATAAAGAAATAACACCCTCTGTTAACATCTGCACTGTTTTCAAAACTAAATCAAAGAAAATATATTCACAATATTTACTGAATATTTATCTTTTTGCTTTGACACAAGACCCTCAGATGAGACAGACTCAAAAGCGGAGGTGGAGAGTTATTTTGGCACAAGCAGAGCATGTCTGGGTGACCATGGCCTTTTGTAGCCTGTGGTGTTGCATTTTAATGGACCTTTCAGGACACACACACGGAGTCAATAACATTTCTAATTTAGCTGCCCTTGTTGCTCTATTACATATGATGCAAGGTTACTGTTGCTTTCACGGAAAGAGCGTCATCCTCTCTGAAAAGCTGCAGGGTTCATTAAATTGTATTACACAATTCAGTGGTGCCAACTGTAGTTGTGAATTAGTTTTCGCTCTGCATATGCACGTGTGTTATGAAACTGTGCACTTAATAACTGAGATAAAATAGCATGAATTATAGTAATTAGTTTGTTTTTAAATGCATGCAACATGTTCTGACTTTATGTATTTCTTTCTCACTTTATGTCTTTGCCTAATTAATACTTACATTAAGCATGGCAAACATCCTTCCCACTTTTTCAGCAAAGGGCTTGAATGATATTGTAATCTACTACTGATAATGTTTGCACAATGCATTCCTTGTGCTCTCTGCACTTCATACACTGTTTGTATATTGTCTGTGTGTACAAGAACAGTGCTGCTAACTTTGAGTGTGCAATGCATTATTAAGGCAGCATGTAACCACACACCCACACACACTAGTCTTTGCTCTGGATCCTGCCAATTGCTTTAAACCACTTTTTCTCTCTGTCTGTAATTTCCACAGCCCACTTCACTGATGAGGTCCAAAGCAGCCGTCAGATAGGAGTGACCTTCCCTCACCAAAGGTGCACAACACGCCTGCAAAAGCACAGGCCCAGTCTTCCCTGTTCCCTGCCGGATCTAGACCCGTTGTCCACCTTTTCTGCTGGAGTTTGTCCCCGGGATCATTCAAAACTGTTTCTCCAACGCTTCTACCAAAAACTTAGACTGTTTTCCAGAGCAGAATTGGCCCAGCCCTCCCAGGCGGAAGTAATGGGGAGTGTGCGAAGCCACCGTTACAGCATTGTATCCTCTGAGGAAGATGGCATGAAGCTGGCCACTATTGCTGTCCCGAATGGCTATGGCAACGGCAATGTCAACAAGGTGCACACAGAGCACCAACATCAGAGCCGCTTCGTCAGCAAGGATGGCCATTGCAATGTGCAGTTTATCAATATGAGTGAGAAAGGCCAGCGGTACCTGGCAGATATCTTCACCACCTGTGTGGACATCCGCTGGCGCTGGATGCTGCTCGTCTTCTGCCTTTCTTTCCTGTTGTCATGGTTGTTTTTTGGCTTAGTCTTCTGGGTAGTGGCCCTCTCTTACGGGGACTTAGAGAATGAGACTCAGATGTGTGTTTCCAATGTGGACAGCTTTACCGCTGCCTTCTTGTTCTCAGTGGAGACCCAAACCACTATTGGCTATGGTTATCGTTATGTGACAGAGGAGTGCCCCGTTGCCGTCTTCATGGTTGTTGTCCAAAGCATTGTGGGCTGCATCATCGATGCTTTCATCATTGGTGCTGTCATGGCCAAGATGGCTAAACCCAAAAAGAGGAATGAGACCCTGGTGTTCAGCCATTATGCTACAGTGGCCATGAGGGACGGTAAACTTTGCCTGATGTGGCGTGTGGGGAACCTGAGGAAGAGTCACCTGGTGGAGGCCCACGTCAGGGCCCAGCTACTCAAATCCCGCACCACCGCCGAGGGCGAGTTTATCCCTTTAGATCAGGTAGACATTGATGTAGGATTCGATAGTGGCATTGACCGAATCTTCCTGGTGTCTCCAATCACCATTGTGCATGAGATTGATGAGGACAGCCCATTCTATGAGATGAGCAAACAGGAGTTGGAGACATCAGAATTTGAAATTGTAGTGATTCTGGAGGGCATGGTCGAGGCTACAGCCATGACTACTCAATGTCGGAGTTCTTACGTGGCCAGCGAGATTCTCTGGGGCCACCGCTTTGAGCCAGTGCTCTTTGAGGAAAAGAACTACTACAAAGTGGACTACTCTCGCTTCGAAAACACATATGAGGTGTCCAGCACACCCAGCTGCAGTGCTAGGGAACTAGCCGAAAAGAAGTCCGACGCCTCTAGCTCAAGGAACTCCTTTTGTTATGAGAACGAGGTGGCTCTTGAAAAAGTCGAGATGGAAGAGGAGTTTGAGGGAGAGGGAAATGGGGATATGAGGGATGCCGAGGTTGGTGCACTTGAAGACACAAACACAGATTTGGTGTCAGACTCTGAATGCAATTTGGACTCTTTGCCTTTAGAATCAAGGCCTTTGACAGCAGAATCAGAAATATGAAGGGTTAAATAAGAAGGGTTAAATACTACCTTGTGGTATGTTAAAACAGCTTGAATTTGGTCCTGATTGCCGTTCTTTATAAAGCATGACAGTTTGTAAACGACAAACAACGTCATTTGAGTACATAGTTATCTATGCAGAAGCTCATGCACAAGACACCATGGAAATCCACATGTTGTATTGTTTATAGTGAAAGTGGTGATAAATTTAACTGGTTGCATGTTTTGTACTGAGGATCCTGGGTATAATCTGTGGCCTAAATGTCACATAAGGTTGTGACTGGCTAAAATAATGAAATACATTTAATTTAAATTAAAAAGATTTAAAAATATATATATATATATGTGAACCTTAAACTCTGAGATTTATTATTTTTAAATACCAAACTAAATTTATATATATATATATATATATATATATATATATATTTGTCATTTTAAGTTCAAGAAACTTGCTTTAAAAGTTGCTAAAATCATTTAAACCACTTGCACAAAGGCTACTGTTAACGAGCTGGTCTCTTAGCAAAGCATATTTACAGTCTTCTTCAGTGTTGTGTTGCTCTATCGGTATGAGGCAGAAAAGTGGTGTCTTGCACAGGTATACTAATGCTCTTCAATCAGTCTTGTCTAAGTATAGCATCTTTTGCAGTGTGTGCATTAACAAAAGTCTCAGTCCTGGTGGACTCGGGAGGTTTGGCTTCGACTGAGCACACGCTGCAACAGATGTCACAGGAGGAAGAAGCATTCAGAGGCATTTCATTGTGCAGTATGCTGCCACTCCTTGCAGGTCTTCATGTTATAATGTGCAATATAAATCATTGGTAGAATGTGACAGGAAGCTCAACCCTGTGCCGAGGTTATGAATGTTGATGATAAGTGCTGCTAAGTTACATATTGTATGTTTAGGGAGAAACTAGGAGCCAAAATGTATTATTTGTCTTTAAAAGTATCCATTTTGAAGATTGCAGATGCAGCTTATAATGTTATTTCTTGATGTAGACAAGCATGATTCTGTCAGTGTGTTTTACAAAGCTTTAGTGCACTCCCCTCCCCCATTACAGCAGAAACTGTTTAATTATCCAAAGCCAAATGTGTACATACATATAAGATGCAACTTTAACTCATCTGTTAGTTGATGTTTAAACCCAAACTTTTCCTCATCTAACGGCGCTTGGCTGTTGAAACGTTGCATTATTCAAGTTGATTTTGAGGTAGTCGGCTTTATATTCACATCAGTGTTCTTGGCATGGCAGATGTGCTGAATTTGGACACAACCTTGTTAACCCTCACACATCACCACTGCGGATCTTGTGAAGTTATTTGTCATTTCTGAATGGGCCCTTGCTTTGTCTTAATAAAGATCAAGTCTGATGATTAATATTTCAGTTACAATCACAAATCCTGAACAGATGTAACACACTTGACTTCAGTCTTACACAAGATTGAGCTTTAATGTTTTTTAACTTTTACTCTAGGTGTCAATGTGACACATTCATGCTTGGATAACGGTCAGTCGAAGCCAGAACACTCTACTGCTTCTCTGATGAGAAAATCTATTTTATCTGTTCTCGTATTGATACCTCTCCTGTCTTAGGTCTTTATTTTTCTACCAGGATCTCCCCACTTTCCTGCACAAACCACACTGTACAGATTTTTTAAAAATCTTTTTGTAAATTATAAGGCAAATACTGTATATTGATATTGCAGTTGATGAAAACTGTTTATGTCCTTTTTTCAATAAAAGCATATAAAAATCATTATGCAGTTGATGCATTTATTGTAAACAACAAATAGATGATACTTGTGTGCATGACACATGAACTGATTAATAATTTTTACCTGTCTTTCTATGTATATGTGAGCCAAACTTTGCATAGGCAGACTACTGTGCGAAAAGCGATCTGCATTTTGACCCAAAATGTGTGACATCTGGAGTTGGTGAGGCAAGGCTTGCTCGACTGTTTTAGCTGTGGACACACATGCTGCTTCTCTAATTTGGAGCTGTGGCCCAAATTCCAGGCTGCTAGCTGTCAGAGCTCACGCCATCATTGAGTATAATTCACCAATGTGACTCACAGAGCCCACAGAGACCCCATGCTATATCAGTTGGCTCCACTGGAAGTCATTTTCAATGTCAGCCATGGAAAGAACGCCTCATTTACTTTTCACAGTCTATTTCTATAGAAAGAGACTGCGAAAAGTAAATGAGACTGTGGGAAATAAGAGTATTCTGCACTACAGAATGTCTTGAGGATTGGTGTTAATGTGTAGAATTAGCAGCAGGACATACTACAGAATTAATATGTCTCAAAGCCACAAAGTTTGACTGAACAAAAGTATGATCTGCTTTTTTCAAAGATTTTCAATAGAAATTATTAGTTTCAGGTGATCTGTCTACAAAACCACACAATAATACACCAATTCCCCAGAAAGGATGCAGCCAGCATTCTGTGATCACCCACCAGGTCCTCTAATCCAGCATGAATATGCATAAATCACTATTAAGCAATAGATCCATGATCATCAGAGATGTACGTAGGCTTGCAGTTTGATAAAGCTGTCTGCAAATTTAGTTAGTTTCCATCCAGAGCTGCATTCTGCCAGCATGAGACGTAGTCGGGATCTATTGATCAGACACATCCGCAGGGAGGCAGTGAGCCGATTTGATTTGGTTCTACATAGGAAGTGGGTGCTGCCTCGGGACTTTTTCCACATTAGCCAATGAAACTGCCACAAAGCTCTGGCACGGAGTGAAAATTGGGTCTTTAGCTTTTCCTTTTAAAGAAGAAATTTCAATTAATTCATATTAAGTTAGTTTTCCCTGCCTTAAATATAAAAGCTGATGATGTTTTTCTGCTTCCCGATGCCTCGGAGTCCCGCAAAAAGGTTTGTTATATGAAAAAATATTGATCACTTAGTTCCAGCTTTCTTTAAAAACTATCGTCTCGGATAGAAATGTCATTGCTTAAGTTCTGAAACCTCTGAAATGAGCTGGAGCTGGTGGCTGTTCAGTCGTGCTGGGTGAACTGTAACTGAAATTGACAGCCATCGTTGGCCAGAGAGCTCTTGTCGATGACGCTGATGACATCTCTGGTGGATTCCCCTGAACTGGCTTATTAACAACAGGCTGGTCAGCTTGACCTTCAGATTATCTGAATATAAACATAACAATTCTTCAGCAGAGTAAAGCAACAACATATGATACATAATTTGACTTTTTGCAACAATGTCACTTTGTGTTGGAAAGTGGTGAGGACATAGGGGCTCAGATTATTGGTGTGAAGAGACACCTGAGAGACATCACCATACATGATCCTTCAATGGTGTTTTAAAGATATCCTCAATGTGGATCTACATGAGCAGGGGTCTGGTGGGAACCCCCCCCCCCAGGAAATTTTGATCATTAAACACTTCATTTTCTGCATACTGGAGAAGGTTTCTGCATCAATTTATGGTGGAAACACAAAATTCAGGCACCATGAGACATTACAAAATATATAATAGAATCTAAGTCAGTGAAGCTTTCAGGCATTCTGTGTTGCTTTCAGATCTGTTTCTCCTGCAGATAAACTTTTCTCATGTAATATCTTCCCCGCTGAGGCAACACATATGTAGGCATGATTTAGTCTTTCCTCCTCTTTTGCCATGTTCAAAGGGAGAGAACGCAAAACTTGGCAATAAAGAAACTGTCAAGAAGTTGTTAAAGTTACTGATTTGGTGCTGCACATTTTTGGGTCATTTAAAATCAGTAACTTGTTTTTTTTAAATACTTTTTTTGAACAATGCAGACTTGTTTCTTCTATATTTTAATTGTACTGCATGTTTTATTAATGTATAAGTAAAGCTTTCTAAAAGCATTTCATTTGTTATTTAACTGCAAGCTATATTTCAGTGGTGGTGGGGACATGTCCCCAGTGTCCCTAGTGTAAATGTCACCTATGGGTCTGTGCTACATGTGGTTTTAGCATTTTGGACAGATGAACACCGATAGTCGAATGGACTCATTCTACACCCAGACCTCAGCATGAACCTATAAAACATAAATATATGACCAGTGGAAATGAAGCATTTGTCTTCTTGGTACCCCTTGTAAAAGCTCACTGCTGGCTTATCTCAGTGACTGACACTTAGAGACAGTTTATGCGAATAATTTTAGAGAGTGTTAAAATCACAGGCATATTTACCGCTCAGGAGGAAGTGTGTGTAGTCTGGACAAAGTCTTTCCTGAACATATTTAGAAAAAGTATTATTTTAGAAAAATTATCTGACTCTGATCTTGTATGGGGTACATCCACAGCCTACTGCTTTATAAATAGCTGTAGCTGCGTGTGTTTGGCCTAAATTAATGTATTATGAGTGCAGCTGAGGTCAAAGAAAGCTGGACTTGGGTTGCTGTCTTGATAACATGATATTTATGATTATCAGGGAGGTTCTCAGTGATGACAATGCTCTGTCTGCAGTGCCAAAGATCAAAAGACATAATCGAAATTCAGTGCTTGACTGAACTGAAGCATAAACAGTTGTTTTCATACATCTGATAGATGTGTGACAGATGTGATGTCTCTGTTACACTCAGCTACTCCATTTTGTGTGACGTCCAAGCAGGAGGTAAGATAATCTTGACAGTGCGACAAAGTAAAGCTGTAGTAGCGGTGACACTCACAAATTGTAAACATTTAGTCAAAATGGCTCATTGCCTCAACAACTCTGGAAGTGGGACAGAACATGCAGAGGACGAACTCTTTTCAGAGGACGAAAGTAAATACTAGTCTGAGGGATGTGCATTATTTGACCTTGTTTTTGACAAGCATAATAACTAAGGGAAGATGTTTTCTTCATAGCGAGTAATTCAAATCAAAAATGAGTAACTTCTGAAGCCTGTGATCTGATACAGTCAGGTCACTGGGACAATAAGAGCTTAGAATGGAATTCAAAGTCATGTTTTAATTTTTGGTCTAGGATACTGCAAAATAAATTGGTTAAACTGTTTCATACTGATTGGTCCGAACCACTGAGTCTTGCCATAAATATAGCTTGAAGTCTGGCCAGAAGGATTCTTGTGTGATCTTGCAAATCCAACTGCCTCGCAAGGTAAAGTTGTGCAAGGCCTCTGGTGGGTCTCACAGCGTAGAATAGATCTGCTGCCTCTTGCAACCAGCTAGTCAATGATGGCAGTGACTTAACTGATGGGGATTGGTGGCACAGGGCGCAATACTGATACACACCTGTTGTCTTCAAACTGCAACTTGGAGGGTGATCATGTTGCCATCCATCCTATGTGACTGTCTGCTGCAGAAAATCTTAACCCAATCAGCAAAGAAACGCAATCTGAATTCAGGAGTGGTGTATCAGCTAACATACTCCAAGTAGTGATAGTGGTCATGGATGTAAGCACACAAAGGTGTAGGGGTGAATGTGGTCAGAGAACATTCAATTTTTTGAAAAAAGAAAGAAAAAGAAAAAAGAAATAAAGACATATCAAATTGCCTTCATCTGTAAACCTACATCATACTGTGAATTTGATACACTCAGCAAATTAAAATGAGCTGATGGAGCATGTTGTCGAACAGTTAACTTTAAACAGGACTGGAGTGTCAGATCACAGATAAATGTGTATCACCAAACAGCTGACACACTTGCCAGAACATTCTGCTGCTGTGTGTTAATGTGTATGTAGGGGTTTCCTGGCTAGTGATAGTGAAACTGCTGTTGTGATCTGTCCCCCCATCATCATACCAGGGTATTCCAGCTCCTGTCAAATGGGGTTTTTACTAGTTTTATTTAGTAGTTTCAATTACTTTTATTTTAACTCAGGCTCAATACTTTCATATTAGACAAGAAACTGTTGACATCTAAAAGTACCAAAACTGATTTTAGCTGCTATTTTCTCTCGCTTGCTCTGTTTTGCTTGCTTGTTTTCTCCACTTAGATTTAATTATATTTTAAGATTTTTGAACTACAATAACCTTTCACATGTACACAATCACACACCTGTTCACACTCATTTTGTCTCTATCTTTGACAGCTGAGTGTCTCATGACACTCAGGGGTTGGTGGGGAGGGTGGGGGGAGGAGAATCCAGCAGGTACAATATGTTGGACGAGATTCAGGCTTTTTGCATTCCCCCGAGCCTGTTGAAAGATAATATGTATATTTACTTGCGGTGGGTGTGTCTGGTCACACAAGCAGCATCAAAAAGATACTTGGCACACAGCATCTTACAATGCAAACGTGTGCTTGTCCATCTGTGAGTTGTTTAAATTGCTTCACTTTTAATGTAATACATATTCTACGTTTGTGTCATTATTTGACATTATGTTTTTTACTTACTGTTGTCGGGCCAGAATAAATTTACAACAATCACATAGCTGTATCTCCGTCAGTGACTGCTTGTCTATTCATGCTGCTGACCTTTATCCTTCTGGCACGGCTCCTCTGACCTTGACCAATACATCCACAGCCAGGAAACAAAAGTGATATCTACTTAATGCTCATTGTTGGCTCTTGACCAACATCACCTTGTACTGAGAGGACTTGGCTCTGTGTGGTTTTGCACTTTGTTGCCTATAATAGAGGCATATCAGCGAGTAAGCCTTCCTGACCTCCATCAAAACAAGCAACGTATATAAGTATATAAGTAGCAACACTTGAAAACTTTTGTTTCTCTCTTCCATTTCCTTCTGAGGTATGTTATTTTATTCTTGTCCTGTCTGTGGTTATCCTACCAGGGTCTATGCCAAGTCTCCCCTCAAAATAGAAAAATCTTCAAATTTGAGAGTGAAGCCTGGAAAGTAACAATGTAATTAAAAAAAACATGGTTGATTTCTAGAAAGGAGAATTTAAAGGACAAGAGATACTTGAGATGGGCCTGTTTACAAGGATAGCTGTGGAGAGATGGATACCTCTGAACTGTGTCCAGCCTTTTAGTGACAAAAGTTACTACCAAACTGGTCATGTCAGCCAGCTACTATGCCCTTACACTGTTACATACTGTTGATGTCTGCCAAACGAGCATAATGGCTGTAGCATAATCAAAGAATATTGTCTCATGTACCACAAAGCTTACCTTCTTTAAAAGTTTGTATATTCAGGTAACGTCAACTTGAATATACATGCTCTTCTCCAGGAGTACCATGCTTTCATTCATACAGTTACACACATTCACACTGATGGGATAATTGCCAGATGAGAGGAGGGATACTCATTCACTCTTTCTACCCACATATTCCCAGCATTCCCTGGGGATTCACTTTGACCACAAGTCTGTTTCCGTAACCTACGCTGCTGCTGGCTCCATGTTCAAAGAACCAAACTGTCCACTCGCTGTTGTAAAGCTGTTTTGTAAATGGAGCTGATGTCTTTCCAGGGAACGAGTGGCACACCGGCCCCCTCAGGACGAAGCAGCTTCCGCACCTAAAAGAGCCAGGAAAGGCTTACAGCCAGGTTTACTATATTGATATCTGGGCAACCAGTAACATCAGCTCCAAATGAAATGAAAAGATAATCGTATGACATGTTTGAATAATTTTACAGCAAAAGATTGAAATGCACAACCTTCATGATTAAATATTTGCCCCTTAATATATGTCTGTTAGTTCCTTTATGTAACTGTGACTGGGAAAGGGTTCCAGCAATATCTTATAAGTCAAAGGACACTTCCTTTTGGGTCTACAAAAAGAAAAAATGTTGATCTTTCAGTCAGTTGGTTTGTCCACCACTTTTAAACTATTAAACTATTAATATTTATTAAATGGATTGCCATTAAATTTCACTCATGTCCACCATCCCCAAAGGATAACAATGATTACCTCACATTTTATCTCGTACCATCATCACTCGAAAATGTATTACCAAAGACCTGCAAAATTACATTCTGTTTCCCTCAGCTGGACGTTTTGTGCTTGTTAGCGAATGTCAGCATGCTAAAACACTAAACTGCGATGGAATATGGATTGTATCTGCTAAAGATGCTAGAATTGTCGTCATGAACATGTTAGCATAGTGATGAGAGCATGTAGTCAAAAACATAGCTGTTCCACAGTACAGCCTCACAAGAGCCACTAGCATGGCTGTAGTGTGGTTAATTAATTTTGTCTGTCCCAAATCCACCAACTTTTTGGAAGTATAATGCAAAATCACTGGAGTACCCCTATAAGAAGTGCCTGCACAGACCCTCTACTTGACCATCGCTTGCCATTAACGTTCATTTTGTATTTGTTTGAAGACACCCACCCATGTTTAAAGTTAATCTTAAATTGATATATTTCTTTTCTTGTAAAAACATTGGTTTCTGCCAGACAGTAAAACTGACATTAAAACTCCTATGTAATATGTTATTTATCTAGGGTCTTCAGGGTCTATTTATGCACATGTTCTGCTTTGATACATACTATATTATGAAAAAGTTGCCCTAAGTTGCCCTAAGCACATGATGTGCGTCCTTGGATCTTTGATGCAGCTTGGGAGTTGCATTTCCACTCTGGACACCTGTTTGTCAGGTAGAAATTATGTCAGACATACAGATCCCTATGCAGAGCGAGGATAGCTATCTCATACTGTAGTTGTTAATCATGAGAGAGAGGAATTATGAGTTACAGCAGCACACACACACACGCACAGGGAATCGGGGCACAAGGCAAAGTGAATGTGATCATCGTCCTCCCCACTTTAGATTTAATTCACACAGAACAAGATTAGAGGATCCAATCAGTGGTGACATTGAGCCGGGCACCAGTGGAATGAGACACCAGGGAGGCCTAATCATCTTCACTGCTCCACTCTGCTGCGGCAAGCCAATAAAATCCGCTCCAGACGAAACAGATGGTCAATATCATCTTCTCTCTTTTCTAAGTGAGATTATCTCCTCAGCTTCAGAACTCACAGGTGGATGTTTACTGAGACAGTGGCCTTTCTGCCAATCGGCTGTGTGATGCTGATGCTGAGTTTCCCGTGGTGTGAAGCTACTTGAGACCCAAAATGTACAGGCAGGGATGGGGTCCATGATGTCCCCCGGTGTGGTGCTGTGAACATCACATCCTGTGCTGTATATATGACCTTCAAAACCCCATAAACGTGAAGATGACAAGGGCGAGGACTTTTTATTTCAAAATGAAATATAACCAATTCAAACAATGTTAATTTGACAACAAAGAAAACATAAAAAGTGGACGTCTGATGCATTTTTCTGTTAAATGGCATTTTAACTCTTAATAACAAAACTCCATTCTAAAAATAACAAGTGGTTTCTTCATTCTGGCCCCAAATGCAATTTCTCCCAACAAGAAGCTTATTCCTTACGTCACACAATTTTCTCTCCTGTCCTGAGATTACAGAGGTGGCTTATGCTTGGTTTAAGCAGGTCTGTCATAAGGAAAACTCTGCAGCAGAAGCTTTGCAGGAGATGACACGTGACTTCTGATTAGAAACTCCTCAGGGGAAAGAGAGAGAGAGAGAGAACAGGCAGAGGTTAACATGATGGGCTATTTTCCTTTATGGGCAGTGATCAAAATCAAACAGTGGTTATATCACAGATGTTTTATTTTCAGCCATATCAGCTTAAAGGCAAAGCGATGGACCTACAATATACAAGACTGACACATGTTTGTGCACTTCTGGAACAGCAAACACACACAGCTTACACCTGGCATTGTGCCAAAGAAAGGGCCAGTTCTCCAATGTGGTCTAATTAATGCAATGCACCAGAACCACAAGTGTAATGGAAGCCATTTCTACTCTAGTAGAGCACTGAAAAAAGGGCAAGTTTTCCGTGTCCACTGAAAGGAACAGGTAACAGGAGAAGAGCGGCACACCACTTAAGGACATCCTCGCACCAGAGAAAAGGCTCACTGTTACACCTGTGGTTAATCAATGTCGTGTTCTGATCTCTTGACTTCCCTCGTCGCTTACAACACCAGATGAGCCGGACGAAGACCGGGTGATTAAAGTCAAGCTGCTGATATCAAGACAGGAAGAATTACAAAAGTGACGTTGCAATTTAAATCATGCTCATGTCACGCCGTGGCTCTGTGTGCGTGGGCATGCATGTGATCCTCTGCGCTGTTTTACCAACTTGAAAGATTACTTTGAAAAGGAGACGCAGCATTCGACAACATCATCCCTTTCCCAGAAGCCAGGATTATTTGTGTCATTTAAATATTGGCAGACTTGAAAATAATCTGGACAAAAGTCAAACACTTTGCCAAGTCTATTTCAGGAACAATACATCATCTGATTCATGAGGGACGATTACTTTCCATCACTAATAAAAAAAAGTGAATGGGGCGTGTTTGGGGATATGGACTCTAATTACTCCCTAGCGGATCATATAAGGCCTCAGGAGCAAGACCGGCTGGCTGGCTTTGTTCCATGTGAATCATATGATTGGAACAATCATATTTCCAGCATGGAACTTATTCCTCAACATACTGTACACGTGCCCCCGTCACTACAACAATCTATAGCCCACCTTAGAAACAAGAATTCTTTTTATTTTATTTAAATTGCAGCTCCTCACTTTAGTGTTGACGTCCGTATCTCACCTGGTCAATTGAAAAGTGTCTAAAAGCTTTAAAACAGAAACTTTCTTCTAACAATGCATTTTGTTGTTAAATACAAAGTAGCTGAACCACCTGAGCTGACTGTACTTTTTCAGCATCTCTTGCTAAAGTAATGATGCACAGGTATGGTAAGAGTGGCTGTATAAAAAGACTTAATCCTCTGCGTCATGATCAGATCAGGCTTCATCACATTCAGAAGATTAGAGGAGGTTTATATATAAAATAAAGTCTCAGTGGTCTGGTGCTTTTTTCATCCTGGTTGTTTTGCATTAACAGGCACAGACTTGAAGCAAGGCCTTGATGAGAAGCATCTCTCTACACTCGCTCTCACTGGGGACAAGCATTTTTCCATTAGACCAGCTGGGCTCTAAACATCGCCTCTCCTGCAGGAAAGCATCTCGGGTTAGGGAGAGTCCCACTCTCTGCTTCTAGCTTCAGTCCCCCCCGTGAGAAACCTGGAGCCGTGTGATGGCAACAAAGAAAACACTCATTTGATGACGACTCACTCCAGTGTCAACTGTAACAGGTGTAAAGAGGCTGAAGAAATACTGTTTAGTCTTAATGTTATCTCTCCTGGGGAAGGATCCTTTAATTTGAATTTGAAGTTAGCCAACTGCAGGCAATTAGAGCAGATCCATTACAGTGTAATCTGTGGCTGAAACCAATTTCCAGAAATCTGAGCATCTGTATGATTTGGCCTCTGCAAGAGTGGTTTGATCCCAGAGTGGTTGATGGTTTGTTTGGTTGTACAAATATAGAAAATCAGCTTGAGGTTTAAAGTGTCTCAGTTGATGACAAACACTGAACAGGTCAGCAGGAGTCTCTTTTACAAGTGATGAATAGATAAGAAATTAGACAACAGACTGTGGCTACTTACGCACATTTAGCCTTGAGCTAAATGCTATGTGCTCAATGCTAAAACACTGATGTTTTTGTGATGGATATAAAGTTTTTCATGGTTTGTTAGCCCCCAAAAAAGCACAGCTGAGACAGCTGATAATGCTGGCATGTTGGTGTTTAGCGGGTGTATTGTTTATCATATGGTCACTAACTTAGTTTGAACTCAAAGTACAGCTGAGGCTGATGGGAATGTCAGGTAGGTGAAGGTATTTGGTCTTATTGGACTAATTAAAAATTTGACTTCCAATGACATTAGCGGATCAAAATTCATTAAAATACAACTTAAGGTGGACACATCTGCACAAATGTCATGGCAATCCATCCAATAGTTGAGATCCTTCACTCTAAACTTAAGTGGTGGACAGACCGACATATTGACAGAAATTATTGTGTGTGTATGCGTGTGTGTAAGCCACTCACAAAAACTCTTCATTTGAGTTGTTAGACAATATTGTAACAGTAGGAGTACTAGTCTGAGTGGTGTGAGCAGTCTCTCTGCTTTGCATTTGCCGGGCTGCCTATACAACAAAACTGGTAGATCAATACATGCTTGTCAGTAATGCTGGAGGTCATCAATGGAAACACGGAAACACATTTATGTAATCAGGCAAATGGGAGATGTGAGGTCAAAAAACCAAACATTTTCTCTTTTGTTTGAACTGGCTGAAAACAAGACCCAGGGGCATAACATAGGTGGGAATAACAATCCACTAAACTAAGAGACTTTTCCTGAATAAATTTTCATCAATGACAATATTTGACACAACTTGGATAGTGAGGACTCTCCCTTCAGCAGTGGACTGACAGGAGGGGGTGCCTTGCTGCAGCTGTTCCACTTGTTGACATCGGCCCACGGCTCTCTTTTTCCTGCAGTGAATGTGGAGATATTACATTTCACCTTCTTTGGCTGTCCCATGTTTTAAAATAGTCCAAATGTTCCGAATCATGCAGTAAACAACGCACACCCTCCTTGTTCAGCCTGCAGTATCTTCTGAATGTTGAAACTATAATCCTTCATAGCGGCAATCATCCTGGCCATTACAGACAGATATCTATTTATGGCCTCTATTAATGTTTCACACTGTATATGGTGGCTTATGTATGTGTATTTCTCACGGGGAGTCATCACTTAATCGTTCGACTAAACACAACTAAAGTAAGGAAGGCAGACTACTGCCACTCATTCACTTGCTTTGGATCTTGGGAGTTGGTTAATTTACTGTAGCCATAAACTGGCACAATAAACCAAATAGAGTTGAAATATGATTGTCGAAAACCCGTCTATTTACCGGTCGCCTCTGTGTCAGGGAAGAACACAAACAATGTCTCTTACATTTGCCAATTTGATTAAATATGCTGTCAACTGCCTTTTATGAGGAGCGCTGATCACAAATATTTGTTTTAATATGGTGACGTCCTTTTATTCACACACACACACACACACACACACACACACACACACACACACACACACACTTAATCAGTCTGCACATGAAACAACACGGGGGCAGACAGATCTCCCCTTAGGCTTTGCTTCTGCATTGTGATTTGTGATGGATGCTTGTCACCAGTGCTTCAGGGTTACGACACAGTTTAATCCAGGCTCGACTACCAAATGTGGCCAGGTACATGTACGCGGTAAGTACGGGTCCTAATGGGGCTGCAGCACCCCCTAAATCAGATATAATTAAAACCATCAATTAACTTTTAATGATTTTCTAATGAATTACTTTTTATTTGCCTAGTAGACAAGTATTTGTGGTTAGAAAGAGGCTTTGTTTCAGTTTGCATTAGTCTATAATACAGGAAGAAAGAAAGCTAATTTCCAGCCCCTTGCCTTAAAGTAAGACAAGGCAGGTTAGATCTATCAAATGCAAACACATTGAGGTGTTTGTGAGTTTAATGTCCCACTGAATCAAAAGAACAAAGGCGTCAGGGCACATGGTCAGACAGACCCAGAGAGTTCAATTCAGCACAGCTACAGCTAGTATACATAAGGTAACTGCAATGACTACCACTGTACATTGACACATAAAGGCCATTAGTACAACAGGATGCGTGATTTGGTTATAGATCTAGATTACGAAATATGTCTGGTAACTAGAGCTTGCTCTAATGTTATGTTTGTCAGAGTACTAATTTAATAATGTTTAAATGTACTGTACAGTCCCAGGGGGAGGGATGGAGAGAAAGAGAAAAAGAGAGAAAGAGAGAGAGCGAGAAAGAGAGAGAGAGAGCTGATCATTTGATCATGAACAGGGATGTGCAGACATTTTGTTAGGCAGGTGCTCTAGTGAAAGAAAGGGTGCTTCTCATAATTATTTATTCTTTTCTATTTATTTTTTCCTTTTTAAAACAAAACATTAAATATATTAACACAACTCTGACTTCCTTACCAATTTATTTTAAGTTTATTTTTGTTTAATAAAATTTTTAATTTTCTACACAATAATCAGTTCATGTAGACACAATGTGCAAGTTTTCTATGCAACTAGAGTATATTTAGAATAAATGACTTCAAAACACTTCAAAATCAACAAAACTCTCCACACTAAACTTTGGCATTGTGGTGCAGGCATGATTAAAATAAACTGTATTGAAATACTTTTTGTTACACAAGCAAGATAACCTTCAGACTCACTGAATTGCCTAAATACATGAATGTGTTGATCAAATACATTATTATTGTTGCTATTATAGTACACTTACCACACACACACACACACACACACACATGCACACACACGCACGCACACAAGGACTAAGGGCTGTCTGTATCATGAAAGATCATAGAATGCATACTTAAGAGATGAGGAGCCTATGAAGTTGCTGTTTAAGGCACTTTTTTCATGAAGTGGTAAATTTAGGTCTATTCTGCTTCTGTTTGTCTTCTTTTACTCTAATGTAAAGAAAACTTCTAGAATGCACCTTTAGATGGGGTTTGTTTTAAGCTTACTACCCTCTTGTCTGTTTGCATTTGTAGATTTCTTCAAAATTGACGACGACAAAGCTAATCTGCATATTTAAACAACATTTCAGGGGAAAAGACTCTTGATGTGAGTCATTAACTGGGGAAGTTCTGTGGTGAAATGCTTTAGTTATTTTTTTTTATCCTATTTACCTGCATCAATTTATCAATTTACCTGTCAATGTGGCGATTGTGATGATGTTATTAGACACAAATGTTACTGTATTCACCTGTAGTGTCTCCATTCAGTACTGTACATTAGACTGTATGGCCATGATTTCTTGCCTTAGCTAAACCTCAGCTAACTTACATTAGCTCAGCTCATAAGTCATGCATGTTAGCAAGACATAGGCCTATATTTGCCTTTTGTCTAATTAGCTGTAAACTGGTAAGGCACTGGTAGTCTTTGCATCATCACCACTGACCTCCACACAAGCCAAGAAAAACACTACTGGGAGAGGAGCTGGGAGTGCTGCTGCCTGCCTATCTGTGTATGTGCTGCCATGCTGCGAGGCGAGTTGGAGCGAGCGAGACAGAGAGAGAGGGCATCAGAACTGATCTCCCGACCAGATATTTAGATTTTCTATTCAATAAATATTTGTTTGAAGGGAAACAAAGGTCAGGTGCTGAAGCACCTTTTGATGTTTATGTGTGCACGTGTCTGATCCAGGCTTGTCTCATGTAACTGTATTGCTGTTTTGCTGCAATGTAAGAATGCTTTCAAAAATAGACATGTTAATAGATCATATTTTTCAGTTAACATAATGTACAGTGCATTAACAGTAGGGTTGGGCCAATAGACGATGCCATCGTCCATTGCCAATGGCTGACAGACATCACAATGTTGAGCCAGCAATGTGACTCTGTTTCTCTCCCTGTCCGCTCCCCTGACTTTCTGCATTAGCAGTATGGTTTTATAAAGTTCGCCAAAAGGCACTTGAAGTCGTATTTTTCTGGAGTTTTCCACAATCCGTTATCACTTTAGCCTATCAAACAACCAAACCAACATCTGCACTTTGTGTTTTCACTGTTGCTTGAAAAATATCCACCATGACTTGTAACATAACTGTTTCTTTGTGCTTCGTCAAAAGAGCTTGGACAGCACATTTGCCAACCCTGAATTGAAGTGGTTTTAACTACACTAGGTCTTGTTGCTGTGCATGGTGTATGACTTTTGACAATAAACGTCCTTCAGCAACCTCAACTTCTTAGTTGAGCTTGGCTGTTCCAAACCAAGGTGTATTCCTCCTACAAAGCTATTTCTGTCTCATTTAATTATATTGCAACCTGCTTATTGAATTGGTGATCATTAGCACCTGTTTGGTACACTACAAAATCCATGACTTTGTGCAAGTGTACCTAGAAGAATTTATGATTTTTTTAAGACAAAGAGTGGTCACACCCAATATTGATTTAATTTTGATGTCTCTTCTGTTCACTCAATTTGCATTTTGTTAATTGATAAATGTAATCTATTAACATTCAAAGCATTCTTACTTTACATAATTTCCCCCACACCTGTCTAAAACTCTTGCACAGTACTGCATATATAAATATATAAATGATGACGAATGTTGCACATGAGTTTTTCTCAGCACCCCAACTCTAACTGACTTCCATTGTCCCTGTGCAGGTATCACCTTCAACACAAGACTAGAGAGAAGAACTAACATCTACAGAGGGGTTTTTTCCACTGAGTTCAGATTATTTAGAACGCTGTTTACAAAAGGCAGACTTTGGAGATATCATCGTCATGTCAAGGTACCAAGGTTAAGAAATATCTCTCAAGCAGGTACTCATGAACTCATGATTTAAGATGCCCTTTACTGTGTCTGTTCAATGCTTAATCCAGCTTTGGCCTTATTTTTGATACGCTGAGCTGTGACCTCACATCTGACGCCATGTAAGAGCTGTATCATATCTGTAATCCTTATTGCCAACTGGGTTAAGAAGTCTGAGAAGCTTGAAGGAAATACAGCAGCTGACATTCCCAAGCCACCGGCCCTTTTTTATTCCCAAAGGTCTCACCAGAATGTAATTATGTAATTGCAAATCCTGTGAGTCCCTCAGACATTTTCTTTTCTGCAGATTTATTCATGGACTAGGACCTGCTTTGTCACCCAATCCTTTGAATCCAGAGAGCACAGCACTGCCCTTAAGGCTTTTGATAGAAAGAGGGAAGTGTACATCCAACACTGCAAAAGTGCACTTTAAATTTAGCAATAGCTTTATAGCACTAGCATTGTATTTAAATATGTTTATATTTAGACCTATTATGTTAACTGGCTGCAGCAGAAAAGTATCACTTTTATGCTGAGGGGACTGACAAACTTAAATGGCGCTTTATTTAAGACTGATGCTATTTGGCACACCTGTATTATTTTCAGTTTCATTTTATTCCAATTTCAGCCAAATGTTTCATATCAGATATCATATCATCCACTATTTCAGTTTTCAAACATGTACCAAATGGCAAAAACGGTGGTGCTATAATAACTTGTAAACTT
Source organism: Lepomis gibbosus (assembly GCA_029875015.1). Lineage (NCBI taxonomy): Eukaryota > Metazoa > Chordata > Actinopteri > Centrarchiformes > Centrarchidae > Lepomis > Lepomis gibbosus. The sequence goes on along the minus strand of JAPMOB010206647.1, from coordinate 4,182 downwards.
CTTGTAATAGAAACAAAATGAACTTTTCTCTAGATTCTCGAACAAACATGTCGCCAGTGTCATGGTGAGGTAACGTAATCTCAGGATACTCTGTGACAAAAATGTAATCAAAACTTTTGGTGATCATTGATTATTGATAACTCATTTTAGGGTGCACTACATAACTGAAATAGTAGGTCTATAATGTCATGGCAACCCGTGAATTTGTGACACATTTCCTCTTGTGTAGATAGAATATAATATGTGCATGTTTGTGTGTATGTTTAGAGATCAGAAATTCAACTGTAAGGCTACTCCACCTATCATGTCTTTCCAGGTCCATGTCAACAACCCACTACCCCTCCCTCCACCCCTCTCAGACCTAAACTCAAGGTGCAATAGGAGTCCATCTACAGTACAGTATGTTGCATAAGTTGTGCAGTGTCAGCCCAGGGCCTAAGAAGATCTGGTTCCATAAATGCTTTTTTATGCTCCTAAGAAAAGGGACCCAATTCCAACTTTCCACCACAGGCCACTCTGTGTCTTGACTGCTGAAGAGAAACTTATACAACATGGTCTGCCACTTGTAGGTCTGCCACGTTTTCTTTGGCAAGGAACAGAGAGAGACAGACAGGCATGGGATGCAGATTCATGGAGGGTTGCTGAGGGATGTTGCCCCCCCCCCTTTTGTCCATTTAAAAATCACGATGCATAATCACTATAATTGGCACATCGCAGTCGTCAACAGGATGATTGTGAGGAAAATTGTGTGTGCACGTGTGGCACGGGTGGTGTGCCCACGTTGCAACTGGATTTCCATCTCCAGGGAAGGTCAGAAGTTCGTGAGATCTGGCATAAGATTAGGGAAATAATTCCAAAATGGAGTGCACATACATACCATGTCTTGTCTGGCAGTCCTCTCTCCATCTATATGTCCCTTGGGGGCAACAGAGTTCCCAAACTTAACTTCACAAGCAAAAAATAGCCACAAATTTAATCACTTGTTCCTATTTGTTCAATCAGACATGCCTGTGAAAAAAAATAGCACAGAGGCCTGGCATGCTTTACTAGCTACTTAAATCATGAGAGCTGCTAAAAGTCAAAAGTGTGTGATAACTAGCCACAGTATCATCTCTCGGTCACTCATGCACCTGTTTATGACTGGAAAAAGAGTAGAAACAGCTGTCATGGTGTTTTTTCAATGCACTTGTGGGATAAATAAACTGTCTGCTGGCATTCTAGCAAAATGTTTTATTGATTTAAATAATTTTCGAGTGTTGAAAAGATGAAATACATAACTGTAAAACCAATCAATAAAATGGCAGCTTTACTCAAAAATGTATTAGCACAGCACTTCTGACATTTACCATAAAATTACCTAGTTTCAGTGGGGATACGGTTAGGAGGAAACTAGTTCTCATTGCTCTGTAGAACATTATATTACACTGCATTTGAATACAGATACAATGTCTTAATATTAATCCTCACACTTTTTAATTCATGCAGACCAAATCTACACACTTTATGGCCACTTCTTTTTAGAAGAGACCGATTACATAGCTGTGGTAACAGGTCTGTGGAGCAAATTTTAATTTTTGTCACTGTTGGGTAGTTTAACCTATAATAGTGCATCATTTTGTAAGCTCATTACATTTTATATGTACACTCTTAAAGGTGCAATGTGATTTTTAGAGATTAAAGACTTCACAGTTAACAGAGTTAACAATAATTATCAGAATGTGAAAACGTAATAGTTTGGATTTTGTAGCAAAAACCTCTATGTATTGTGTTGCAGAGATCAAGTGAAGTTAGCATGCTAACCAGCTAACCCTGGCCCATCCTGTGTTGTAGTACTTGTGCCTCCCTATGTTCCAAAAGTATAGCTCAGGTCTCACCAAACCATGCTGGTTAGTCTTTCCAACAATCATCAACTCTCATTTAATCAAAACATACCCTTAATTCACAGAGTTAGATGTGAACATATTGTGACTACATGGTTTTGCTGCCTCTCTGATATCTGATCTCCCTCTCACTCCTCCCGCTGAGCCCAGCTCCGTTGCCTGCTTGCCGGCTCCAGTTCGGGTGCCCATTCTAGACTCAGTCAGCTAATAGGACATCTATGTTAGGTGAACGGCTCACTGAGCTAACTAGCTAGTTAGCAGCGGTGATGATCTGATATGTGATAATGCTGCCCCCTATCTACTGTATAGGAATTTGACAAGTGGAGAACAGTAACTAATAAACACAGCGATTGAAACAGCTGTATTGTATTTTGAAAAAAAATAATCAAGAAGCTCAGCTGTCCGTGTCATTACATTATATTCATGTAATAAATATACAAATCTCAATTAGATGACAATTACTCAGCCATTCACTGCCACTGTTACCCTGCAGAGTTCCTAAAATGCCCATTAGAGATGTTGTTATTCACATCTGCATCACAGTCCACATTGAATCAAGACGGGACAGTAATTGAACTGGATGTTGCCTATTTTCCTCTCACATGACAGTCTTTTGAGTGGTGTTATGTAAGTCCTCATCAAAGGCCTTCTTTCCTAAAAAGAGTGTCTTCAGTTTAGCTGGCAAACCACTCTGCACAACGCTGGGCCGCTGCCTGCAGTCTACTGGCATTGAGTTTTCTCATCCTGGCATGAAGTCATCAGTCTTTGACAGACACACTCAGAGCAAAGTAGTCTGCTCAAAGTGAGCTTTTGTCAACCTCCATTAACATTAACAGCAAAAAAGCACTAAGAGCCATCAAAATAAGATTCTTCTTGCTATTCATCACACATCCTGAAGTCACGACTTGCCAAAAGGTGTGTGTTCACTTCTGTGCACTTACATAAGGATGTTCACACAAATAAAAACTGTGATATCACTGGCAACAGGCATTTTGTCACAGAACAATTAACTGAATTTGAAAACTGTCTGCACTGTAAAATGTTAGATCTTTAATGCATGTTGATTATAATTTGCACACCATAGTCTCAAAGAGAATTGGAGGTAATGGATTACTCAGGTTTAGGCTTATAACTGCAGAAGTTGGGGTTACGTTACTGTGCTGAGGTGTACAATTTCTGTCTCTTGCTTCAATCACGCTTTAATCACATTATACATTCTCTACAGTATCACATGCAAGAGGATGAAAAACACAGTCTTGCTGACAGGTGTGTAAGGAGAACAGTAAGATAGTTGGAGACCGCTGAGGGTAGAAACCCAAAGACTTTGGCTTCCTTTTATCAGCTGGATCAGTCAGCTCCAGTATCTCTCGCCTTGATTAGAGTGCGTGGTTGCAGGAATAAGAGTCTTAAGTGGAACTGTTAGTGACATGGAAGTAGGAATTAAGTGGGTTGAGAAGCAACCTGAAATGCAATTTGACCATATGTAGTAGACTAATTATATAGAGGATGGCTTTATACTGCAAAAATGCACCATCAAGTTGAAGTGAAATCTTTTTACATAGGGGATTGTTTTTGCTTGAATCAAGCAAATTTGTCAGACATGTTTATTACCATTGAACCACCATGGTAATGGACAACTGGTGCTGTGGCTCTAGCCATGGCGATGTCAATCAGTGGGTCCACAATTCTGGTTTAATGGATTGCAATGAATATTTGTAAATACAGTCATTGTTATCCAGATGATGTGATTCCCAAGTGGTGTTTCCTCTAGTCCCACCATGAGGTTGACCTTCTTTTGGTGTGGAGTTTATGCCCTCCTCAAATTTTACACCCTCTGGACACCTTCATGGCAAAAATGTACACGCAAAAAATAAACTGCTATAAAATCATTACACATCAATATTTTCAATATTCTTCTTTTTTTCATAACTCACTTAAACAACTTCTACCCTGCTAAAAACTATCAAATATTTAATAATTTTCAGGATTTTAACTCTTTAAATGCAAATTTATTTATTAGAATTATATTATTCATTGCAAAAACTTAATTATTAAAATGTAATTATTTTCCATAGAATGAAAAAAAATAAAAATAAATTATATATATATATATATATATATATATATATATATTAGAGGTGGGCATAGATTATTTTTTTAATCTAGATTAATCTCACTGTAATCTTGAAATTATCATTTGAATTCTGCCAAAGGCATTCAGAATATGTGTGCGAACGGGTTTCAAGTCAGGTGGCGCATTAGACCAGGGGCTCATCTCCTGTTTCCAAAATGCATCACAAAC
>JAPMOB010206643.1:0-11191 GCA_029875015.1 Lepomis gibbosus | reverse complement strand
GTAATATTTTATAAATTTACTACTACTGTGAACTTACACACACAACATCAACCCTTATCAAACATCTTTCCACCTTTGTGGGGAGGCTTTTTCAATGGTTTGACATTCCACGCACGTCAAACTATTCCTTCTTGAAACACCACTGTTGGAGAGGAGGTAGCTGTCACTTCTCCTCCTGCCAGCCTGATGCACATCAAAACCCTGCCTAACAAAGTTTTACACTGAATCAGCCTCATCCGGAGCATGTGTGGATGTGCTTAAAAAAAGCCATTGCCAGATGTTTCATCATTCATACTATACTTTGAGGACAGCCTGTTTTAAGCTTAAACTTACAATGTACAGTTACTTATCAGCTTGGCTGACAGCTGGATGTGTCTTATCTGAAATCCAACATTGCTTTGATTCACAAAATGCTTATCATAAAAAGTGATAAGCAGAAAGCTCAGGCAGGTTGAAGACAAGGTAAATCCTTTCTCCTCATAAATCTTCTCTCCTGATCCACTCATCCATATTGTGCATCTCCACCCATAACCAAAAGTTGCAGAGATTGTGCGCTCATCTAAGCTCATCTAGATTTCCTTAAAGGCTCATTCTGGTTTATTACAAGATGATTCATATCTTCACAGCTTTAGCTACTCTTTCTATCAATTATGATAAAATCTTATTTATCAATGTCACTACAAAAATGTCCATCAGGGCAAGAAGGGGGGGTTGTAAGACAACAAACCAAATTGACACTTCAGCCAAATGATCTAAAGCCTAAACCACATTATTTGGTGGCCAAATTAAAAGTTAGCATTTCCTAAATGCTTACTCATTTCACTGTGCACACAGCTACAGCAAGTAGTGTAGGTCAGAGTTTAATAAGGAAGTCAGTGTAACTGACATTTTAGGTAATAATATTTTTATACACCTTGGTTTTGTCTTCCAAAGAAGTTTGATTTACCTGGGGGTTTGTTTACAACCTGTCAGATCATCTGACTGCTTGCATTTCTTGCCTCATCAGACTTCCTTTAACGTATGTTGCCATGTTCCTAGACGTTAGAAATTAACTTGGCAAGGATAATTTCATTCATAACAATATGAATGATGACTTTAAAAAAACAAAACTACACTGGAATTGTCCTGTAAAACTGCTATGTGACCTGCACAGTTGGCTAAATTTCATAAGTGACCCTTAAAACTCTGGTCTGGTCTGTCTGGTGCATTAAGTATTGACTTCCAGTCTCCATTTCCACATTAAATCAACATGCTAACTGTATCTGAGATCTTTAGAGAAATGATTAGAGAAAATGTTGTTAATACAGGTGAAATTAAATTGCAATTGTAGTCATAAAAAATGTACAGAAGCCCTTAGCGGCCATTGTTTCAAACAATTTTTTACTCTGTTTTCCTGTGATAATGGGATAATTATCTCATGATCTTGAGATAATAAATGTTGTTTTCTTGTGATAACGGGATACTTTTTCTGTGATCTCAAGATAAAAAGCAATAGCTAAAGAAAAGGGTCATTCGGTGCTTTTCTTTAGGATAATTTCGCATTACTTTTTCAGTGAGACTGGCAAGCTCGGTGTTTTTTTTTTTAATTATCCTCTTCAACTAAGTTATGAAGAGATTCAGGGTATCCAATCACACATTTCCTGATGGCTATTTCAAAGGAAAATCAGAAAATGTGTAACATTAAATGGATTCCCCTGAATGAGAAGCAAAGGAATTTACTCTGCCTGGGAATGATGTATATGAACAGTCCGTTAGCCGGGATGCACACAATCCAGCGTGTGCTATATTGTGAGCATGTGAAGCAGTCTCTTCATAAGACCTTTGTTGAAGAGGATTATGAAAAAGATTTTAAAAAACAAAAAAAAAGTCTCCCATGAGGATTGAACTCATAACTCCAAGAGTATTAGTCCTATGCTCTACCAACTGAGCTAACCAATGAAAGGTATTCTTACTGAAATTACTACTTAAACCACTGTGTTAAATCTCGAGCTCACAAGAAAATGATCCCATTATCACTGGAAAACGGGGGAAAACCAATATTTGAATGGATGGCTGCTTAGGGCTACCATAGAAACACTACTATATACACTATATATAATATACTACTACTATTGCCACTCTTTCAGAGTGAAAAATTATATTTTTGTTTCACTACATGTATGTGGTTACTAGTTACTTTTCAAATTAAGATTTTACATACAAATACAGTATATCACATGATTCTAAAATACAATTCACTGTTTTATACAGTGAGTTAGAAAATCTGATTATATTCCTACTGCTCTGTAATCCAGAAGCATAAAGAAATCCCATCCATCTCCCCTGCATCTTTTAGGATTTCTTATCATTCATTTCTCCTACATAGCTCATTATCTCTTCTTTCACAATGCCATATTCTGTTTTTTGCTTCTTTTCTTTTGTCCTTTCCCCTGGCATCCACTCCTCTTTCTCTTAATCCCCATTGTCTTGTCCTCACTCCTATTCTCTCTTCATCTAGGTAGCATTTATTCTCTCTTAAACAGAAGAATAAACATTATGGTAAACCACGACTCTAAGCTGTCAAGTAGATTTTGAAAGGACCATCCATTTATTGTTTTCCTCCTTAAAATAAAGTACTCTCTGTAACATCCAATGCTATGATAAATGCTATGAATTCCATATAATAAAGATTAATGTCAGCCCGGTAAGGCAAGTAAATCCTATTCTGAAAATAAAAAAGTAGGTAAACTGATTTAAGGGTTTACCCTTCACTGCATCCCTTAGTTATTAATCTTCATCACTCCTCTCTCACTGTTGTCCTCCTCTGTATCTTCTCCTCTTTGTGCGTCATCCACAGCACTTTAATAGAAAATGAAAGCTTCTCTCCATCTCTCTCTTTCTTTCTCCTGCCTCACCAGGACACAGCTCTATTAAACACACATGCACTCATACACACTCTCAACAGATGTTCAGTCCAATCAACTGGATTAGAGGGTTTAGTATCGGTATCAATTACCTCCTCAGCAACAGACAGTGCCAAAATATGTCCCAAGCCAAACTCGGTGACCCTCTGGAATCTGTGGAGAGGAGGATCGAAAGGCAAGAGGGACATTTTCCATGTGCTCATTTTTCATTCCATGTTTCATTTTGGTGACACATTTTGAGTCAAATGTCTGATTTCTGACCAAGTCACCATTCACATGGATCCTTCTTTTTCTATAAAGTCAAAATCATGCATTGACTTTCAGTCTCAGCACATCCTGGTGTTGCTGTTGTTTCACATTCTTTTTATGGTAGAAAACACTTACTTGTGGCACTTTACGTCTAAGTGTTCAAATTGATTAACATATTTTGTGCTCAGATCTCTAAAGCAATCAGAATGAATGAAGGATAAAAGGAAAAAATTTCACTGGCTACCAACTGCTACCTGCAACTTTTAAGGTGGAAAGTTTTCTTGCATGTTACTCGATGCATGAACTGATGCTGTGAATCAATCAGCACAACTTAGATGCTAATATGAGAACTTCGACGACTTCATTTATTTTTATTGGCTTTCTTGCATATCATACGCTTTAGTGATGACTGGATCTTCAAGCACGTAAAAATTTATATAAATTATAATATAATCTGGATTATGCCACCTGCAAATGTTCTATTTTCTCACTGGGAACTAATAAGGAAGACAAAGATAATGATTATAAATATAAAGAATAACTAGTAATAGCCTTATAGAACTACTAGTTGGGCTACTAAGAAGAGTTGTCCTTGATTACTTGATTTCTTTATTTTCCAGAACATGAAATTCACTGACTGTCAGCGTGATATTTTGGTTCCTATCACAGAGCTCACGGTGCACAGCTGGGAGAGAAACAAACAGGTGGGAGGTAAAATGAAATGAGGCTGCTCAAAGAGAGTTTTATTTTGGTGGATTTTTTTTTATTTTTGCCAAAAAATAAACGTCTCAGAACAACAGCTGTTTCCTGGGACAAAGTCACTCTCCTGATGCTTTGGTGATTTTACCAACAAGAACATTCAATATTTCCAGCAAATGTGCAAAAATAATGGAATAATGCATACAATTTAAACTAATTAAATGAAACACTCTCCAGCCAAGAAGATGAATTTAAATTGGTATTGGTAAAATGCAGGAACGTCAGTGAAACAGTCTGCATCAATCTATAATAAATATGAATGATCTGTTGCCCCCAGCTATACTGAACCTTCAGTTTATAAAATCCCTGCTGCCATCTGAAGACAGCATATGTTGATAAATCTGCAGCCTCTGAACTGAGAGATGCATAGTGCCATTATGTATGGGCATCAACTGTATTTACCTTGATTACATCAGACTGGTCAATTATAGCTCAGTATTCTGCCTGTTTATGTGGGAGACGTCTGATTACCAGGCCTCATTAATCCTGAGCATCACAGGCTTCTTCTCAGCTGTCTTTTTAGCAAAAGTGGTGTCACATGTTTCATTCCTTAAATGTACTGTAGTGAAAATGATAGTGTTTTTACTAACCACCACACCCTTGGATCTTTTTTACACTTAGCCAGCCCCTTTGAACTTTTCGCTCCTGCACCTACATAAACCAAAATAGCAAATGCGTTTGAGATGCCCACATAGTATGTGTGCCCAAGACCTACCACTTTGTACTTGTTGTTCAGCATGCATGCCGATACACTGCAGATACATTTGGAATGAAGGAGAAGCGTGTAGGTGTGTGGTGATCACAGTAATAATGTCAAGGTGATTACAGTATGACAAGAGGAAGGCAAAATTACAGAATAACATTTTTAATCAAGTGATCCACTCACGTTGTCATATTCTGTTTCTGTGGCTATTCTCAGTGATTGCACGTAATATCCTCTTTATGTAGAACCATTTGATTACACAGTAGAAGTCCTCAGTGGTGATGGCTCAGCTTCCCCACATTGCTAAGGACTGTTCTAGATACAAGGACTGCCACTGAGCCTGAAATAACATAACAGAAAAGGTTCACACACACTGAATTAAACTGCATTAGTTTCAGCCAATAAACTGGCAACTAATACATGGAGGAGCTGCATAGGAAATAGTGTACGTGCCAACAGCAATGTCTAATAAACCAGGACACACTAGCCCAACCCGTTCTCACTCCCTGACTCGTCACATATAGACGCACGGTCAAGACCCGTCGGGGTCAGTTTGTAACGTACTGGGGATCCCTACAGCGTCATAGTTCAACGCAGTAAAGGAAGCCCTATAGTGTCAGTTTTTGACAGTAAACATAGGTATATGATGTTTAACAGAAAAGACTGAGTATGGAGGTGGTTGGGGTGGACGGAGGTACAGAACTCGGACTTTGAACCAGGAGAGCGATGTTTGTGTCCCATGTGAAACAAAAAGTCAACATTAAATATTTTTATTTAAGTTTAGCAAGTTATGTTATGACGATAAAGGGGTACCCTGTCTTCTATCTATCTATATGTGTTGATTTGGGAGTGAGAATGTGTTGACTAGCTCAGACAGCAACTGCATTGTATCATGTTTTTAATGAAGACTAATCAATATGACATAAGATAAATATATAGCACTTTACTCCAAAATCAACTTATGTATAGTTATGGAAACCGCTACAAACAGTGCTACAAATGATAAATCATATTGATCAAGTATGGAGGACAAAATTGGTTCGTAAATTTAGGATAAGTTCCTGGTAAAAAAGCAAACTTTTCAGTCAGACTCAGTGTATTATGTAATGCAATGTCAGACCACTGCAACAGGACAGGACTGTTGAAAATATTCGTATTTGTATTTTACACTGGAATTGTAAAGAAATTGTTCTATTGTCACTAAAACTAGTATTGCAGTAAAGTGTATTTAGGAGTCAGAACTGTTGTATTAGCCTCAGCCTGAGTTTACAAACACAAACTAAGCATGAGCAAGTTAGCTGTTAGGTGCTAATCAAAGTCATACAACTTTGCCAAGCAATTGACCATTTGTTTTTTACATGTGTACCATGGGTCTATCAGGTAAATTTATATACTGTAGCAACAGATGTTCCACAACAGGCAATGTGAAAAAACAGTTACCCGCATCCAACTCACTTCAAATGAGACTTAATGTTAACACAGTTTCTCTGGACTGTCCCTCAATATTAAAAGCTCAACGTGAGCGTGTGGGCCTACAATACATACTAGCCACATAAGTTGCAGAAAATTCAACAGGCTAACATGAAAAATAAACAGAAAGCCACAAAAAAATAGAACAGCATGTCGATCTATCGTTGAGCTTCAGTTTTGAAATCCTTCTGAAAGTTACTGGTTCCTGCTTGGAAAGCAGACTGAAGTAAAATGGTTAGCGCACACATTTAGCTTCAGTTTCTAGTGATAAATATTTCTGCCCATAGAGTCTGCCCAGGTCAGTTGATAGAACGTGTAACATTTCAACTGGATGAGGAAGTGACGTACTGACTGTCTAGATGAGAGGACTGACTGATTGCATTTTCATTTTCATACCAAAAGAGCATGGTGACATTTAAATGTAAATGCAGTAGACTGGGGGGCACTGTTTCGCTTATTGCATTTGAATATTGTTCACTGTAGAGTAGGTTATATCTTTTAAAATTCAATGTCAAATGCTGTTTTTATTTTCATGTTCAAATTATTAGAAAATGGCATTTTCATTTTCAAATTTGAATTAACATTTGAATATTGTTCACTCTACATCGTGGTGTGATGTCAAACAGCTTTCCTATTTTCATTTTAATATGTTTATAGAATGTCCATACACGTAGGTGAAAATTAAAGTGCTAATTGAATTATTGCATTTTCATTTTTACTCAAATAACACTATGATAATTCTGTTGTGGAATTACATTTTCATTTTTAAGTTTACATTATCATTTGAATATAGTCCCTAATATGCTTCCATACTTTGAAGCATTATGGATGTAATACCTGTTTATAAGTAGTTCTCATATAGAGTATGTTACAAATGTTATCATACAGCAACCTTATGAAACACAATACACAGATTAGTTTATGTAATCTTCTCTCACCACTTTAGTTACCATGGTTTCTTTTCAACCAATTAGCATGTAGTTTCAAATAATGAGTCTCAGTTTAATTAGAGATTGTTTAATGTATGAAATGCCTTCTCACACATGATATACAGTCAAATGGTTTTATGTATTTGTTGGCAAAAGTCCAAATTACCTATACTCTGTATTTTTTAGTAGCCTTTAAAAGGGGTGGGATGGCACAATGGTTAAGACGCCCGCCTTTGGTGTGAGAGACTGGGGTTCAATCCCCACTGTGTCCCGGAGCAAGACACTGAACCCCTACTTGCTCCAGAGACGTGCAACCTCTGACATGTATTAGATTTAAAAGTCATCTGTTGAACTTTGTCTCAGTAAATTAAAGGTGATAAAGACCTCTCTTTCTTCTACATGTTGCTTTTTTTCTCTCTTGCAACAGCTGTGTATTTAAGTATTTTCACCTGGTTATTGCAGGTTACTCTCAGGATACTGCTATGATGTGCAAGGCGAGGGTCACAGTCAAAGACAGCTAAAGGCATCTGTTGACTACTTTAGCTTTGCTAACTGGGCGATCACAACTTAAACTTTAAGAAACAGAGCCAGTTGAGATATTTGCTACACATATTTCTCCCATTGGTCACATGACCCTCTTCTCGCACATTGTGGAAGTTTCTCCTGAAGCAATCCTGCTGTATGGGGTCTACCTATTTTCTTTTGCTGTTGAAGAGCTCATCTATAGCATTTCATCAGGAAGCTTGAGCTAGCAAGAGGACAAGGCGTAAGGTGGCCTTTCAGTTTGTTGAGCAGATTTTCTTTCTTAAGAGTATTTTAAATTCTAGTGCAGTGCCTGTTCCGGCTTTAAAATAGGCTGGCTCATATTTTAAGTGTGACTACTGTATGTCTCTGTGAACACCTCCAGATGTGATATGGTGAAGTAGTTCTTTAAATGTGATTTAGGTACCTTTACACTAATTTACACATGTTTACATACATTTTATGTTGGCTTCCTAATTACAATCAATCATCATCCACAGCACAAGTTAAATCACTGAAAGGCATTGCAGGTGGGTTTGGGTTGGTCACCATGAAGTATAGGTATAATTTCAATTCATGTAATATTCCAGAACTGGCCATATCTTGCAGAAATGATTTGCTGCATCTGTTGGGTTGCTAATTGGCAACTTACAGAATTGCCTCAGCACTTTTTCTTTTGGTATTTGTTTCCTTTGTTTCCTTGTCAGGATGAAAAAGCCTCTGAATAAAGAAGACTATCACACTATCCATTCAATCCAACTACCTCAGTCTCCTCTGAATCCAGACTAATGACAATCTTTGAACGTGTTGACAGTTTATTAAATCAGGATGTAGGAAAAACACTGTGATACATGAGGCCCTTAAATAAAGGGATTGAATTAACAATTAAATGAATAAATGTGCATAGAAATAACATTTTATTACTGATTCTACTGATGTTTCATATAGATGTGGTCAGAGAGGAATCTCCATCATGTTTAAGTGCTATTCCAAACTGATTCAACAGTCTAAAGTGTTAAGTGTATAGTTGAAGTGCATTATTTCAAACAAACAACTCAAATAAACGCAAACTCTCAGCCTCTTGTCTCTGAGAGTCAGAGCTATATGTAGTTAATTCTACAACTCATTTTATTCTGACTATTCTGGTTCTGTTTGAAATTGCATAACCATATTTCCATGTCAGATATCTCTAAAAGGAAAAGACGGAGGATATGAGGCCATTTGAAGTTCAAACTCATAACCCTGTGGCTAATTTATGACTTGGAGGGAGTCTGGCAGGTATAGCATGGATCTCTGCAGACTTGTCTGTGTCCAACCCTTCTCCCTGGGTAAGCTAGCTTTGCATATCTGTGTGTATGCACGCATGTGTGTATGAGCAGGCATTTATAAGTCCCCATATGTGTTCTCATGCATGACTTAATACTTATCTCTGGGTCAGCGAGTGTGTTTACATCACTTTGTCTTCAAGGTGGATCTGTTTCTATACATGTTTATGCATGTGTTTGCGTGCTTGTTTAATTGTATGTTTTTAGTGAATGTGTGTGTGTGTGTGTGTGTGTGTGTGTGTGTGTGTGTGTGTGTGTGTTGGTACTGTTTAGTCAGTTTACAGGGTGGTGAAGCAGGGTTTTTTGAGTGTCCTTCAACTGCACTATGTACCCCGCTCACAGCTAGCACAATGAGTATAATAGGATCATACATGACTGAATGCATGCAAAATGTCCCAGTGCCACTGCGGTCTGTGTGTGTTGTCTTGTCACACTCCTTTAACACAGAGTGACAGGCCCACATGCATCTAATTTAGTATGTGGTAAGGGCTGGGATTTTGCTTGAAGGGAATGTTCAAAGACAAATATACATCACATTGCCATACATTTAAATTCAGTACATGTGCTTTTCTAGTTTTATGTTTGTTTTCTACATGGGTATAGAAAGAGAATGTATGCACAACCCACTGACATTTCACAGGATCCACATGGGTCTGAATGAAAGTCCAAGGTTATCTTATCAGTCAATGGATCAGCTTTATATTGTGTATTTGATTTCAAACATAAAGCCATAAGATAACAGAATCAATCATTATTTACAAGGATGTATTAACTTTAGTAGGGCTGACCCCAAATAGTCAAAGATTCGATGCTTTGATGGGCGGAGCCTGATTCAACTGTCAATCTTACTGTCGAATCTTCACATCAGTGTTATGAAAGTAGGGTCATACCATTTGGGAATACCATTCCATTAAAGCGGAGCTACCGTGTGTTACCCCACCCCACTCGCTACCTTACTGCTCATAAACATGATTCCACTATCTGTCGACTATAGGACCATTTATTTCAAGTTTAACAATGACTTTAATCTAGTTTTTTGCACGCAAGTTTCACATGTCCACCATCTTAGCACAAACATCAACATAAAACATAAGTATTAGTACACAAGATTTTTACACATTCAAAGGTTTCTGTGTTTCCTGTTGCAAGAATATACTGTTCATCTTAGATGCAAGAGCACATCAGAAAATCCTGTTTATTGTGATGAGAGCAACATGCTTTTTTTTTAAAGGATAAAAACAACACAGTTGCTTGCATTGCAAATTGTATTTTTATTGGCTGTTGATATTATTAGTTATTTATTTATAGTGTAATGAATGATCACCATTAAATCCGAGATTTTTTTAAAATAAATATACATTTAAAAATAAAATGAAATAAATGAAATTGAATTACAAGGTATAAACTTTTTGCAAGTGTAGCACCCCCTAGCAGAAGAATATTTTAGGACTGCTCAGCAAAGCTCGGACCAAGCATCTGAAGAGATGCATCAAGTTTGTTGAAAATAGCTTTAGCCAGGGGCGTTGTTAGGATCTTGAAACACTGGGGGCTTAGCCCAGCCCATAAAACTTCATATCTTCACATAATAATCGAAACCTTCACCAAGCATTAAAGCAATAGTAAACATACTGTACTTATATTGCACAACAAAGCAACACTATAATATTGTGTCTAATCAAATAGCCTGATATAACAACAAAACTGTGACAGGGTGAAGCGGGGGGTCTGGGGGTACTCCCCCAGGAAATTTTGAATGTTAAACACTTAGTTTCCTGCATTCTGGTGTTTTTTTGCACCAATTTTTGCATTTTCTGCACCCATTTATTGTGGAAATTATTCATGTAAGGGACACACAAAATTCAGGTAGCCCACAGGGGGCTGTATCTTTTTTTTACTGTTGCTTTTAAATGACTTGAAGGCTGGCTATTCTGCCTTCAGATTTTAGGACTGATTGCTCATTTTATCGTCCTTGTTGCTGAATTGTGGTGAATATTTGAGAACATTTTGATATTTTATGACCTTGTAACTGATTATTTATTCCCATCTTAAATGTGCAATTGTACTCCTGCCTGCCTTGGCCAGGGCACTCTTGGAAAAATATTTGTTCTGGTTTTATAAAGGTTTAGTAACACAATTCAAAATCTAAAATTGTAACAGAATATAATGCAGAGCATCTTTCAGATATGTTTCTCCTGTAGATCAACTTTTAAAATCATCACTGCTGAATCAACACACAGGCAATTCATTAATTATAAATTGAATAACTTTAATTCAGTTTGAAACTCCTGGACTTTAATAGCTCCTGTGTTTCAGCAGGTTTTCTGCTCATGT
>JAPMOB010206642.1:0-12011 GCA_029875015.1 Lepomis gibbosus | reverse complement strand
ACTTGACCTCTTGACATGTCTAGAGGCAATTTAGGCAAACAAACAATATTACTCACCTATCAATTTCATGGAAAAGGAGAAAAGAAGGAGATGGCATAAATACGCCTCACAGTGAAAATATATGATATATTTTGCTAAAACTACCTAGACTTCCTTTTGCCTGGTATGACTTCAATATTTCCGTCAACATAAGCTACATTTGTTTCAGTTTGATCAGTTCAAGAGTTTGTACTAAAGCTAAGGTTACAACTAAAAGTTTTGTTCTCTGAAGCTTTATTAGCTTATTAAACTTTTGAGATTTCTCAGCTGTTTTCATACATCACAATTTACCTAAGCCCAAAAGTACTTATGGTTTACTCCAACTGACTGACTACCCAAAACCCCAAACCTATAAAAAAGGTTTATAAGATCAATTACTGACTGTACAGTACTTCCAGGGAGTTGGGAGAAACTTTGAGTCCCAAAACACTGGACTCCAGTATCATTGCAGAATTGGTTGTGTGAGGACTAAGAATACTTGCAATGACAATGTAATAATTCACTAAATCTGGGTATAACTATCTTGTTTGCCTTTCAGACACTTCAAAATGATTATATGCCTAGTTGAATCGGCTATATCAGCGTTTTCCAGGGGTGATTATGAGTTGGATATTGATGTGAATGGTATTTACAAATAACAATGTTAATTATGATAACTCATGACATAATGAAGCCTTAGACCCTTCTTGCCTGGTAGAAATTTTCAAACTCCTTTCAAACTTCATTAATCTTTTTCTTGGTAATTGATTGATCTTTGGTGTATGAAATGTTGTATTCACATTGTCTGAGGACAGTCCAAAACCCAAGGATATTCAAAATGCTATCACATAAGATGAAGAAAAGCAGATCCTCATATTTGAGAAGTTGGAATATTAAATGAGATTATTTAGTAAATAA
Organism: Lepomis gibbosus; assembly: GCA_029875015.1. Lineage (NCBI taxonomy): Eukaryota > Metazoa > Chordata > Actinopteri > Centrarchiformes > Centrarchidae > Lepomis > Lepomis gibbosus. The sequence goes on along the minus strand of JAPMOB010206642.1, from coordinate 11,075 downwards.
TTAATCAGTTAAACATCTTTGCTGATTAAATACACATAAGCACTACTTGACTAGTTTCAGCTGTAATCAATTATTGAAATAAGCTGCTTCTTTTAAATTTGCGTTCTTTGTCACCATAATTTTCTCGGATTCATTACTTTCCACAGTAGTTTTATATAATTCTGACATTGAATATCAAGGTAATGTATTTATTATTATACAACACAAGGTTATACAACAAAATTAGAGCATTAATAGCAGGGTTGGGAAGGCGCCTTTCTAAATGTAATAAGTTACCAATTACAAGTTTAAAATATAGTAGTAGTGCACAGTAGTCAATTGTTAACCATTTTCAAAAGGCAGCTCAAGAGGCAGTCAGGTGGCGCTGCAAATTCAAACATGACAACCAATCTAAAGCATCAGAACTTTATTGAATGGCTGTGGCTGGAAATGGCAAAGGAAGACATTGTGCACATAAAAAACATCCAAAGAAACACAATTAATATAATTCAATATATAGCCTAGATTTTTACATAAAATATTCAAATGTAGGGGTGAATAATCATGAACATTTTCATAAGTAACTGTATATTAATTACAACTGTTTCAGTAATTGTAACCTATTACAGTTGCATTGCACCGTCATGTATCTGCCAGATTAAACATCTGTGTATTTATGAATTTAAATGACTCCCACAAATCAACAGTGTTCAGCATAAAATATAAACAACATATTTTTTTAAATAAACTTGACTGGAATTCAATTTACAAACAGTCAGTCATTCCAGTTCATGAACACAAGAGAGAGGCTTAATAAAATATAATGGTAGAAAAATAAAAAGATAAAATATATATAAAATAAAATAATAAAATAAATAACAAAGAAAGTAATAAACAAAAAAACAAAACAAACTAAGAGAGATGAATGAGTGAGTAGGTGACTGACTATCTTGACAGTTGGTGACAAGATATTTCTTAGGTGAATAGTTCTGAGTAGATATTACTTAATATATTAAAATGCTTTTCTTATTTGATAGTTTAAGAGACTCAAAGTATATACCAATTTCGATTAAGAATACTTTAACCCATGGGGCTGAATTAGAATATTTAGCTTTATATGAAAGTTCCTACTTCTATGTAAAAGGAACAAGCCACACCTTACACCAATTAATATCAGAAAAATTTGAATTCCAGAAATATTTGCTAGGGGTGTTATTTTTTTAAATTTAAAAAGCATTTTCTAATGTGTTTGCTAATGTATTTGCTGCTCAAAACATCAATATTATTTATATAAACCGTACATGTGAAACTAGGCACGTCACGTTGTTTAAATTTTTTTTTTATATAGCTTTTCATTATTTTCTATACCTTTAGGTATAGACTGAGCTATATTCTTTGAATGTTATTGGGAATGCCCTCTCTCTAAGAAAGGATTCATACTCAATTAATTGACCTTTACAATCAAACAAATCCCTTAAGAAGATGATATTTCTATCGATCCAGTTTTGTAAAAGAGTCACTTGTTCCTCTAGTGATGCATTCATGATTCCATATAATAGACTTATGTGGAGAAACGTTATAAGTAGGCCTATAACACAGCTTCCAGGCCAAAACAGCTTGTTGATAAAATCGGGACAGTTTTAAAGGCAATATAAACAACATAAAGTTATAGTTAAACAGTTAAATAGTTATTATAAACTGTAAATGACGCTATATCCACCCGTCCTCTGATTGGACGGCGTGTGTTTACGCAGCAACGGTCCGGAAGATGTCGCTCAGGCCAGTCCTAAAAAACTTCCGCCTTAAGTTGTAAAGAAAACATAGCAGCTAAAAGGCAATCGACGGCGTAACCAACCCATTTAAGAAGTCAGACCAAAGGTAGACACAAGTACACATTTGAATCGCATATATCGACTCACACATATGTTCTTTAGTAGTTTGTAGACGTGTTTTTAGCTCATCAGTGAAAATACAATCTCCAGTTTACTGTAGCTAGCACGTAAGCTACGCTATTAACTGCTAGCTGTTCGCTACCATCGATTTGGTCGGCCATAGGCCTCAATAGGGTATCTGTACGTTTATATCGCGATACATTTGTGTCTACACCCAGTAGGTTGTCGTTCCGACAATTTATTTTGATGGTCTATTACCTTGAATAAAACAGCAAACCTCAGTTAACTGTATATCGGCTACTTTCATCTAGCCACCTTCATTTAGCCCAGGGCTGTAGCCTGCCAGTTAGCCACTCGTCGCGTCAGACACAGTAGATGACAAACATTAACGTTAATATTTCTGTGTATCTTATATATTGGACAGGTCATGAATGGCACAAGTAATTGATAAAGGAAACCCAATACCCAAATGCTTACCATTTAGCTAACGATAGCTAAGAACTGAGCTGCACTGCCAAACATTACATTATCAGTATTGCATTCTTGCTCTTTAAACTAGACTAGTACTAGTAATTGTACATTATTACATATTTAAGTTGCTGTTTGGTCACATTGGCCTTGCTGTCACCAGCCAGGTCTAACGTTACTTATAAATTGTTATACCTGGAATAAGCTTGAGGCAAGGGACTGATGTGCTACTAGTCAGCGTCCACCCCAGAGTGAATGAATGTAATTTCATTTTTATAATGACTCTGCGGATGATGATATTAATAGACAGTACCCGATCCCCTTCATGTCAGGATCAGTGCCAAAACTGATACAGTGGATCAGACTTTTCCATCCCTATGAAAAAAAAATATGCTGACCTTATTTAGATACTGTACCATCCAAAAACTCAGTGAAATGCAATATAGATAAAAGACTATTGACAACCTTCTGTTTTCTTTCAATATTCTTTTCTTCCAGACTCTTGTCACTCTGGAGCTTGTGTGGTTTTCAGAGTGTGTGTGAGTGCGTGGGTGAGTGAGTGTATGTGTGGTTGTGGGTGTGAGCTGCAGTTTCCTCCTCACCGTTTCACCAAGAGCCGCTCCTCCCTGGAGGATGACAATGGAGGAGATGAAGAATGAAGCGGAGACAAACTCCATGGTATCCATGACACTGTATGCTGTGATGTATCCAGTGTTTAATGAGGTAAAACATGTCTGGATGACAGCAGTCACATTTTAGTATATTATTTGTCTTGGTGTGGTGGAGTGTTTGTCAGTATTATGTTGCCCTATTTATCCACTATTAGTTTGCTCTTTCTTTACCAGAAGAAGACTGTATAATGTTACAGTGGTATTTTTTTATTACAATTAAGGTAACTGATATGGTTGCTGACCTGTAACATCAGACAAGTGAAACCAATGCCAATTTCCAAGAAAAATGAAAAGCTATCATGTTGTGCTCCTTTGAATCACCTGCCTTTGTAAAATAACTTTAGGTGAACCTGATATGACAGAGCAGATAGGTTGAACTTTGCATGAAGCTGCAGTTGAAACCTTTTCAAGTTCCTTGTCAGATGCAAGGTGAATAAACAACAGCCCCAAAATGTCGAAATTTAGCTGTGATAATGTGTGTTTTCTCTCATTTTTTTCATTAGCTGGAGAGAATCAACCTATCAGCAGCTCAGACGCTCAGAGCAGCCTTCATAAAGGTAGGACTATGCAACGATCAGATGAACCGAAACGTACAACGTGACATTACATGATACTCACAACTTCTTGTTATAATATCTTTGGTTTAAATCTAGGCATCCCAGCTAGCCATTTTGTGTTTTCAAAAAACACATTGTACCTGCATTTGCATTTTATCTGATGTTCTAATTTATTTTGCTTACAGTTCAGTTTCTTTCCTCAAATACGCCAGAATGACCATGTAAACACATTGGCTGTAGCAAAGGGCCGAACTGTAACTTCCCAGTTTCAAGATGGCAACAACAAGGCCCCTCCACATGTTACCTGATACAAATTATAGGATATGGAAATTAATCACAACATTACCACAGTGCTGCAACAACCGCAGTAAAATGACTCCCGCAAACAGAAGCTGCATTCTTCCTTTATAATGTTGACATTCCCAGTGTACAGTTGAGTTGTACTGCTACATTAAAGGATAATTACATTCTATTACACCTGAGTATTTATTTTCATAGCTGCGGCTACCGGTCCTGTCTGGTGTTTTAATATATTATTCACTAAAGTAAGCACTGAGCTTTTGGAACGCTGCGATGTCACTAAAAACAGGTCCAGTGAATTAAGGCTGCAACTAGCAATTATTTTCATTATCAGTTAATTTGCAGATTATTTTCTCAATTAAATATATAATGCCACAAATACTGAATAACACCCATTATAATTTCCCAGAGCCCAAAAGGACTCCGTCTTCTATACTCTCGGTTTTGAACCTACTTTTAGCAATGTCTCCATGTTCAAAAATCTCAACACTTAGAACACTAGAAGAAAAAAAAAATTCTCTCAATTTTCTCTCAATTTTCTCAATGCTTTGTTGGATTACAATGTTTCAAGTCGATTGACATGCAAAACATTTTTTTAAATCCCCCAATATTGATCTTTAATCGACCTTCATCTGAGAATTTCTGCTGCCAACATATTACTTACTTGTTTATCTCACACCTTTTATGCCACTTTTAAGCAGTGAAAATACAGTACGGACAGAGGGGACATTTATTGGTCCATAAAGTATGAAGTGGACATTTTCTTGAAGGGGACTAATGTGAATCAGAATCTCTGTTCTGTTCTGTTATGATGTTGCCATGTACATTTCACTGCAGCTCGACTATTCAATGACATTTCAATACATACCTGCTGCAGCTGTTTCTACAGTGATGTTTGAGGTGGCTGTTGGTTTAGTGTTAGCATGCCTGTCACTTTAATTATAGCAGGTTCGCACAGGCACGACAAATTCAGTTTATTTTGCCGTAAACACTGCTGTTACAGTTGACCTATTTCTCAATGGCAACTAACGTGGAAAAATGATTTGTGTACCGTGTATCCGCCCCGTGATTTGGATCTGCTGCAAAATGTAATGGGTTCTTGCTTGGCCCATGCCTGTAGTTTTTCCATAATCCTGCTGACAGACAAACAAATAAAGGGCACAGAAAACATGATAATCCTTGGCGGAAGCATTAACCTTCAAGGGAATGAACTGTACATTGTTGATTTAAAATTAATGAACTCTTACCACGATATCATCAGAAGTGCTAATATTCAGACTCATGCTTTGTGTGATACTTGATAGTAGATCAGATGAGACTTTGTTAATGTCTTGCTCCATTTTTTTGAATCTATATGCTGCTGTGATTGCACAAGGGTAATAAAAGCACAGTGGCCGTAGTCCTGCTGCTGAGGAGCAGCAGTGTTGAGGGGATTCACAGATGAAATGAAGGAAAAGCATCTTTGTTATCATCTAAAACCAAAAGGGAGACATGCTCACCTTACAGCTGTTTCACTGACTTTTGTGGGTCTTTTGTTCACTTATCTCACTGATTGGTGTCTGTACTGCTCCCCCCGCTGCTTCCTTGCTGGTGTAATACAAGTCTGAATTATTCAGGAGGAGAGCTTTTGTGCATTTATCTGAACGGCTCACAGCATCTGACATTCTGTAAAGTTCTAGCTTTGTTCTCTGCAGTGCTGAGCCTTGTCTTGCTTTTGTTGCAGAGGACAAACCGTGGTATATCTTATTTCCCTCTCATATGTGAATTACTTCCTTCTCTTCCTCACCCTGCTCGCCTGATTCAACTCCTTCTTTTTCAGGCAGAGAGGGAGAACCCTGGCTTGACGCAGGACATCATAATGAAGATCTTGGAGAAAAAGAATGTCCAGCTCAACTTCACTGAATCCCTACTGCGCATGGCAGCTGATGATGTGGAAGGTGAGTGTATGAGAGGAGGTACTGAGATATTGTTGTGGCAGTGGCCTTTTTTTGTGACTCTGAGATCCAGGTATAGGTGATTGCAGCTGTAATAGTCACCAGTTTTCCCAGTATTTACTGGTTCTGTTCTGTTCTGACTTCACTATCTAGTCTATCTGCCCATTTATATAAATCATTGATGTCTGGGAATTCCCTTTCCTTCAGAGTTCATGATTGACCGGCCCGAGCAGGAGTTCCAAGACCTAAATGAGAAGGCCAGAGCTCTGAAACACATCCTGAGCAAAATCCCTGATGAGATCAATGACAGAGTACGCTTCCTACAGACTATCAAGTGAGTGCTAGCAGTGGGAACACACTAGGGCTGAACGATTTTGGAAAATAATCTAATTGCGATTTTTTAAATCAATATTGCGATTACGATTTAATTTGCTATTCATTTTTAAACTCTTTACCTTCTGTAACATTCAAAACGGACAAGCTGGTGAGCGGCGCACTGGCTGTAACCAGGCTGTAACTCGGACTGACTGGGCCTCTTTCGGACTTAGGCGTTTAGTTTGAAACGTCAATTTACAGATATGGTGGCTGTGTGTGAGACGCCGATCGCCACAATACGCTTATCTTACTACACGCCTCTTTCTGTTGTGCATTTTTCTGTCCATCAAAGCCGCGGATGGCCCAACAATTTGTCCCACCACCACCAAGTTACCCGCGGTGCTACTTTCATTCCATGTGACATTAAAGTTCATGTAGCAGCTTCTGTCAAGCTTAAGGGCATTTTACAACAAGAAGGCAAGTTACAGCGTAACGTGCAGACGAAGCATTAACTTCGTCAGACTACTTTCCGCTTGGGTGTCATGTGACCAGAGTTTAATCGCCGCCTTTGCGATTAGAAAATCTTGTTTTATTAAATCGCGATAATATCGCAAATGCAATTAATCGTTCAGCCCTAGAACACACATACACACACACATGTAACATCAGCTATATCGTTACCTTCAGGGCCTGTCTATCAAGTTAATTTACATACCGCAGCAATGCACACACAACCACCAACACACCCTGGTGTGGAGCAGAATGAGTTTTCACAACTAAACACTGCGCTGTAGTAATTATGTAAGTAAATTTCCACAGAAAGCAACATGAAAACAGCTGCAGGCATCCGACACACTGCTCCCATTAGTGAGCTTCAAATGAGGCTTACTGGTCACAGTTTCTCTCGACTGTCCCTCAGTATCACAACATCGCTGAGCTTGTTAGCCACATTAGCCGCGCAATATACTTTCGCAAGTTAGCTAACTTTTAAAATAAACAGTAAAACAATACAGCAACCCCTTCAGCTTCCTAGTTTGAATTTTTTAAGAACTAATTTATTAATTTAACATGCACTGTAGTGTAAAGTATGAACATTGAGGTTATTGCAGCGCTTGCCATCCTCCGCGGTAGGCTTGACCAATAGGACATTTCAGTTTTGCGGTTACCTAGCAAATTGAACCTCTCCAGTGTTGTGGTACCACTGGGCATAAGTTTTGAGCTAAAATGCATTCTGAAAAGTAAAAAAAGCCTGATTGACCGACAGAGTGACATTGCCATCCCTATAGCAGTGCCACTATTGTGGCTAAATCAGTGTAGTGATTGTTTGTTAGTGTATATAATGTCCATAACTCCATAACCTGCGTCACTGATGTGATAAGTTAATTGGAAGTGCTTAAATTGTGCAGTTTGTCACCCTAGATCTCTGTGATAGATGTGGTGGCGTCAGGTCAAATGACCTCCTGATAAATGTGGATGTGTGTTTAAAGTTGGCTGTGTGAACAGATCAGAATCGAGTCTTTGATGTAGCCGCCAATAGCGACTAGAATTTCAAATACAAAACAGGATAGGAAAAAAAACAATTCAACCCTCAATACAAATATAGAATATATTGTATTACAGCCATTATTGGTGAGGATAGTCAAATATCCTTATTACAATGTTTCAGTGTTGCTGTTCAATCATTACTTATATTGACTGGTACATCTCTTGGTTGTGTTCGTGTTGTCACTTATGGTGTTGTTGGTTCCCTACAGAGACATAGCCAGCGCCATAAAAGAGCTCCTGGACACAGTCAACAATGTCATTAAGAAATATCAGTACCAGAATCGCAGAGTGAGTAATAGAAACAGACACACACGCACCTATGTATGTTTCTTACTTTTTGCCATGTTAAAAAAAGTTTGTGGTTTTTTTCTCTGTTTTGAAGGCCCTGGAGCACCAGAAAAAGGAGTTTGTCAAATACTCCAAAAGTTTCAGCGACACCCTCAAAACATACTTCAAAGACGGAAAGTAAGTGTCAATAGATAGTTTTCAGCCACGCAACATGCGCAGTGACCTGGAGGGCAAAACAAGATAGTGGCTCACTACCATAGCATTTTGGCAACGTGAGTTTGCTACTTGCAAGTAACAAACTCACAGTAACAGTGTATCAGTTGCTTCCTGGTTGGCAGCAGAAAATAATGTGTTTTTTGCCCTCCAAGGGAGCGTTTTCCTTGGAATGTGACATCACGTGAACACTATGAATAGTCCAGTCTTGATATATGATATGCAAATCTGCAAGTGCAACTACTATATATGTAAATGTCTGGATATATTTCCAAAATTATTAGAATTACAGTATGGCAAAATATAGTTGAAGCCTCATCATCTCAGCTGTGCATTTGTAAAAACCATATCCCTTATTGCCTATTTCTTACATACCTGCTGCATTTGTTTCTACTGTGATGTTTGAGGTGGCCATTCACTTTAATTACGGTGGGTTCAGTTCATTTTGCCATAGGTGTTACCACTGACCTAACTCATTGTTAATGAAAGTAATGTTTGTTTCCGCCTTGTGATTTGGATCAGTTATAAAATTAAATGGTTTCTTCCTTGTCCCACGGAATACCCTTTTATCAAGTACCATGAGAATCAGAGCCTGTGGTCTTGTTGTAATCCTACTGTCAAACAAACGGCACTGAAAACCGTAATCTTCAAAGGAACACTGTTTTTTGTTGTTGGTACGTTAACTGACAACTGTCTTAAAAAGCCCCTCTGGATGTTGTGAATGTGTTTGGTATCTAATCCTCCCACTCTTCATGCATGTCTTCATCGCATCACCCTCCATTGTATCAACAACAGAGGTTTAAGAAGAGAGGACCCGAGGGCAGGAATGTTTGCAGTCGCAGAGCTGATTTTTTTTTAACTAACCGCTCCCATTCCTCACTAATAGTTAACTATTTGTTTAAACGCCGCCTATGACCTTCCCCGCCCTGTTTTCTCAAGTTGTAATTTTCTGTTTTCCACAGAGCGATAAATGTCTTCATCAGCGCAAATCGGCTCATCCACCAAACCAACCTCATACTGCAGACCTTCAAAACCGTGGCCTAGCCCTCAGACCGAAGAGTACCCCACCCCACCCCACCCCCGTCCTGTGGGGAGCAACTGCTAGAATGGTGGAAGCTTGAAAGAGCGCCGTACCCATATATGTAAATTAGAAAGAGTTGATTTTAGTTGGGGGTCGATTCCGTTGAAGTTGATATTATAGATTCCAGTTCAAGAGACTGAAAAGTGCCATTTGTTTTTTTCAATGAGGATTTTCCAGTCTTGAAATGGAACTGAATGGGCCCAAAGTGTTTGGTTGATTGATTTTATTTGGACAGTTTTAATTTATAACCCTGGTCACGTAGTAGGTGAGGCGAGGTGTTTATTAAAGACTAATTGCCATTTTTCTAATATATTCATGTTGATCATTTTTCTTTTAGCTTTTCAATCAAGGCTACACATCTAAGACCGCATTCATTAGGGGTGTGTCTCAGTCGTCTATACTGGTTTTCTCATCTCGGCTCCCTGCTTGTGTCATTTTGCCATGGTCTATGTGCGCAGGACCTAGCTGCGAGGAGAGGAAGCCGTGTTGGACATTTGAGAGGCAGACTCAGATTTCATTTCTCTTTATTATCAGAAGAAAGAAAGCCAAATGACTTAACAGCACAATGTGCGCCTTACCAAGTCCTGTAACATTCCCTCCTCTCAGTGTAAGGAAGCGGAGCAAGTCCCTGCCGTTGGGGGATGTAGAGAGAGAATTGAAAGTTCTGTATTTAACTGATATCTGGTTGCAAATGTTCAATAAATAGTTTCCAAATGATGATGCCTTTTTTAAATGTGTCCAGTATGTGTGGGGTGACGTCTTTACTTAGGTGAATGGAGTTTGTCATAGTGTGAGAGCATTTTAGACTTTGTTAGGCTAAGGCTTTTTTCATCCTATTTCTATGTTGCCTGAAAATAACAACATACAAGATTAATTTTAAATTAAACAGTTACTTCAAGGTACAACTTATATCACTGTAAGTCACTGTAAAAGAGAATGCATTGGACTTTGTAACATCGTCAGACTAATGCTGGACAGTTCAAAATTGATGCAGCAGAAATAACCTTTTTTAAGTCCAAACCTGGTGTATACATTTTCCACAATTTAGCTTGACCTTTGACAGTTCAGACAATTTATAAGTTTTTTGTTGTGCATTCCACAGACTATGAATCAAACTGTTGTTGGGTTATGTAATTTAAGAATGGGATTAACAATCTGTTTCTGTAAATTAACACTTCAAATATGCTGTCTCCTTTGCTACTTTTATACTTATCGTATATGCACAACAAATACATTTTTTTCAGCCATAAAAAGGTTAAAAAAATCCTTAGTTGGGATCAACAGCTAAGTAATTTCCTTGATACTGCTCTTGTCAGCTGAAATGCTGTTTAGTTCCACAGGGCAAAAAACGTAGAAGGAAACCATGAAAATGACGTTGGAAAGAAGGGTTCCAGAATGGCTTGGTCAAAGGAGGGATCAAAGTACTTGTGTTATATTATTAGTAGATAATCAATGCTGATTCATCCATGTGTAAGTAGCATTATACTGTTGACACAGTGGTAATAACTTAAGGTTACTTAAGATAATTTTTTTTGATCCCCAGAGGGGAAATTTGGTTGGCTCAAATAAGCTCAAATAAATAAGTACAGATAAATAGGGAAAGTAAAAAATAATAAAACTAGAATAAGAATAGAAGTAAAAACAGAAACTATACAAGAGCAATTAAAGACAAGTTACAAGGTAGAGTTACAGTGTTGTGATAGAAGGTTTTGTATATTTTTAAATAGTGTATACCAGAATATCACAGAAATGCAGTATTACAGTTTTTCTCCATTGGTTTGGCTCATTTCTTGAAACAGAAATTACATTCTCAAACCTCTAAGATCATTTGG
>JAPMOB010206640.1:0-26867 GCA_029875015.1 Lepomis gibbosus | reverse complement strand
CCAGTATGCGGCAGTCCTGTGGGCGAAAATGCCTTGTTGATGCTAGAGGTCAGAGGAGAATGGGCCGACTGATTCAAGCTAATAGAAGAGCAACTTTGACTGAAATAACCACTCGTTACAACCGAGGTATGCCTAGGTGTTCCTAATAATCCTTTAGGTGAGTGTAAATGTGCACTCTCAGATGCCTGGACAGCATTTTTCTCTCATTTGATCATCATTAATAAACATAGCCAACAGTTTCTGTTTAATACTATTGTCCAACTCATACAGAATGACCCTGCCAATAGCTCTTCATTCAACACTGATGATTTTCTGAACTTCTTTAAAAGCAAGATTGACTCAATTAGAGATACAATCATTGGCCCAAACTCCCCTCAAAATGATAGCTATGAACTCCCAAATGCTCTAATGGACGCAAGTACTGTGCACTCTTTTGCAATTTGAATACATTTTTGTGAGGCCTTAATCAGCAACTGCCTCCAAACTTACAACCTGCATAGACACTAGATTGTCTAATATTTTTAAGGTTTAATGTTAAATTAGTCCTGTTTTTAAGATTATTAATGTCATTTTCGGTGAGCAATGTGCCCTCACCTTTTAAACTTGCCATCATTAAACTGCTGCCAAAAAAAATAATATTGATTGACAAATTATTATTAAAACTATAGACCAATTTCCAATTGACTTGCTGTCACTGATCAACTTACTGCCTACTTATCCAACAACAATCTATTTGATCAATTTCAATCTGGTTCCAATCCCATCATTCAACTGCAACTGCCTTAACCCGAGGAGTCAATGATCTCCTAATTATTGCTCACTCTAACTTAACATCATTGTTTCTGCTTCTTGAATTAAGTACAAATTTTGACACTGTGGGCCACAGCATACTTCTCAGCCACTTGGGAAAGTATTGGTATCAAGGGGATGGTGCTTTCATGGGTTCATTCATATTTATCAAATAGAAGTCATTGTTCATAAAGTTGCTGCTAAGATCTTGACAAAAACAAATTTATCATTTAACATCCATTCTAGCTGCTCTTCGCTGGCACCAGTGCAAGCTAGAGCTGATTTGAATCTCTTTCAGTTAACCTATAGGGCCTTGCATGGTCTTGCACCACATTATTACTATATCTGAGCTCATGGTCATTCTTTCTGTTGACAAAAAATCAGTTGGTTTCTGAGTATTTGTCCAGGCCCTTTATCTCTTGAACAGCCACCCACTTAATTCTAAAGAAGCACACTTAGTGGAAATGCTTGAATCAGGATGAAAGACTTCATTCCAATACAGCCTACCCAAGAACTAAATTGGGTCTATCACCTTTAAAAAATATATATTTTTAGCACTGATGCATCAATATGAGTGTTTCATTTTAATTTGTTTATTTTTTACAAATGTCCTTTTAACTGATGTTTTAATGTATTGTTTTATTTAACCATTAATTTTAATGATTTGCATTTCATTGCTGTATGTATTATTTTAATTGTAAAACGTTTTGAGCTCATGTTGCACATTCATTTTAAAAATTGAATAAGACTGATTAATGGATTAATCACTATTGTATTTAGGAAAGGATTTCATGTCTTAGAGTTACAAGATTGTGCCATTTGAACATTAAAGTCAAAATTCTTTCTCCAGACAAGATTCAGCGGCTCAGAATTGCTGTGGATTCTTGCACAGCACTAAACCAAGGAAATTCAATATAGGCTGTGACAATATGAATGTCTGCTCCAGAATGCCTTTTAATGTGTCTATAGGTTCAAAGGCCCATGAATCTGCATTCCACAGCTTCTAAATGACACTGGTGCTGCTTGGGAAATTGGATTCATTACTCCAGCTACTGATAGAACGATTACTCCATGACTGATACTCGTCCCCACTCCTTCATTCCTTTTCTCTTTGATGCCCAACATTTCTCTTTGTTCTTTCTCTGTTACTGTCTTGAACTCCACTTCCTTAATGTGATTTTTATCCCAAAACACAAGTGATAAACACATAGATTTTACGAAAAGTAATGTTTGCTTTTACAGATCCCCACTCTCAGTGCCTTTTTCTGTTTTCCTCTTTCACTGTTTTTCTCGCTTCACAGAATGGATGATATATTCATAGTGGATAGAGAACTGTTTTTATTTTGCCACTGCTGATCAACGACTGTGCTGAGATGACATGGAAGACGAAGTGCTATGAAAAGAACTGCGCTATTCCCCCACTTCACAGGCCTTTTCTTGGCTAATTAAAGATTCATGCACAGCAATGTGGCAACTTTGACAGATCAGTTGCAGACAGTCTAAGTAATGCTATAATGCCTTTTAAAGCTCCTCTTGCTGTGGATTTTCATGCAAGCAAGGCCTTCAAAGAAGGGCAGCTCCGACCCCAACAAATAGAACTGAGTTAAAGATGATTGATGTGTCTCGGAAAAATCTATCCCATAATTTCACCTTTTCACCTTGGAGACGTGTCCTCCTAAGACCCATATTAAAGCTTAATTCTGCCAACGAGAAGCAGGCGGTGTTTAAAAGAGAAGAACACATGTCTGTGAGGCCTGTTCCTCCTTATCTAGCAGCCTCAGCCAAAGATAGATGTCTGCCATGCCAGCATGTTTATTTTCCTTGCCGATTAGCTTCGATTAAAAGCAGACCGTGTTGTCTCTCTCCTCCTATTTGTGCATTTGTGTGTCTGCCTCTGTGTATGTGTGTATGTATAAGGAGTCCTCCGATCCTCCCAGTGCGGGTGTGTGGGTGTTTGTGTGAGAGTCTCCGTTATTTCATCTCCACTAGGCTGCACATGATAATTAAGCCATGGGGGGCTGGGAGAGGGAAGGTGGGTTACAGCTTACAGCTTTGAGTAATTCTGTGCCCCCCTCCTCCCCCCACCCAAACACACACACACACTCCCGTCCTGTCTCCCTTACAGCCTACCTTAACCCTCCCTTCCTGCCCCACATCCCCCCTCCACCTCAGCTCCAATCCCACCTCAGGCTGTGGGAATTTTCTTTAGTCACACTCGGCTTACCAGGTAAACAAGCCTGAATGGGGAGACGCGAGCAGAGTCCATGGGAGCAAATAAAACAGGGGAGGATGTAAATGGATTTATCACTGAGCTCCCTCACCCGCATGCAACACCCTCACCCCCCACATCCTCCACCTTCTTTCCTCTTGAGCGAGGTGGCACTAACTTGGCAGACTCTTTAACGACTCAAATGCAGACCTCTGGAACTCCGGTGCTCTGAGAGCTCAGAATCGCCGAAGTGGGGACTTTTTCTTTAAATATATTTTCCATTCATTCTTGTCTGCAAAGCATTTCTCTCTCTCTCTCATTGACTCTCTCTGTGTCTATCCATTGCTCTCAGTCTCTCAGCCACAGAAACAGTAGGGGTAATTCTCAGAGGCAGCTGTGTCAACTCTGTCTTCAGTTTGACTGTGAATGATAACAGTGCACTACCTGTAAGCCCTCCAGCTCAAGCAGACACACATTCCCCGTTCCTCTCCTCCCTAAATTATCTGCCGCTAATCCAGATCAGAAAGTTAAAAAGCGGGTCAAGCGTGAAAGCCTTATGCTGAGTAATGAGAGAGAGACCCATGTGAACTCCCGAGTGTGTATGTGTGTGTGAGTGCACACGGAGTGCTCGAAGACAGAATCCTACCAAAGCCATCCAAGGCCTCGTTTTCAAAGGAGTCTTTCAATCTGAGGGCAGGAAGAGCAGACTTAAACCAAGACCACCATAAACAGACTCTGTTTTATAACAAGCCCAGCTTGCCAATAACAGTTCCCGAGGTTTCCATGCCACGTTAAGGGGAAATATGGATTCAATAGGAATACAGTATAAGGGTCAGGAAGAGGGATAAAAAAGGGAAGAGACAGAGAACCAAATTTACGTCCCCCTGTTGACAGCATTCAGGTGTGTGCAAAAGCAGAAAATCTATTCCAATCGATCTGGAAGAGCAAGGCTGAGGCAGAAAGATTGGGTTGTACACTGCTCCTACTCCTCAAGGGAGCCTTGATCACGGTTATAGCCTCCTGTGTTAATTAAGGTGCTTTGACATTTCAGCATTAGCCCGGTCTCTCATCTTGGCACTCTGGCAAATCTTTTCCAGGCTCTTGAGAGCTTATGTTGGGAGGGATGAAAGGGTGTTATGGTACAGTTGTTAGAACGGGGATAGGGTGGATGTGCGGGACTTGATGGTGCACTACATTCTGGGAGTGTTCCATCCAACTGTCTCTGGCTGATCCTGTGCGTATGCATGCATGTGTGCGCCTCTGCAACAGAGACTGCTGCTAATCGATTGATCTTTCGAGTCAGCCTTATCCATCCTAATCCCAGGTTGTCATTAACACCCACAGTGTCATTTGTTATGTATTGATCTATTGACCCATTGATTGGATGGTATACAAATGATAACAAACACATTGAGAAGTAGAGAATGAAAGTCAAGGAGAGCGACAAGAATTAATGAGGTCTGACTTTTCCTTTCTTAAGTAGTTTCTTTTGCTAGGTGGCAAGGGATATACACAATACTGCAGTGTTTCCAGAGTGTAACTGCAAATCAAAGTTCTGGTTCTTGTTAGGTCCTGAAAATATTCACTCTACATGATTTCTAGGGACCAAAAAACTGCTATCAAACATTTGTCTTGATCACCTGAATATATATATAATATTAGAGGTAGGTATTAAAGTTTCTGCCAATAGTTTGAGTGATAGTGTACGCTCTCTCTCTCTCTCTCTCTCTCTCTCTCTCTCTCTTGTGTACACCCCTCCTAACAGAGTCCATTCCTTTGTGGAGAGCTGGTGTTTGCTAGGCTAAAGCTGCAGCAACATGCTGTTCAGAGTGCCAGATGCATTAAGGTTCAGTACAGGGAGAGTGGAAAACAGACACCATTTCAGACATTGCCGCAAGCTTTGGATTTTCCAGCTATGCCTGTTTCCTTTCTCTAAACAACCACTGACATTCAGGATGGGGGAAAATACACTTCCCTCCCAGATGTTAAGTGCTGTGTACATTTAAAGTGAATGTTAAGCCCAATATGCACATACTTGAGTATTGTGCATTATAAAGCTTTATATAGTTTTAGTACATTTTTAGAATGCATATAATGTGTAAATTACTTGGATTTGACTCAAGAAAACCTTCTAGGTAAAATATACTTTTCAAAAGTGGAACTCTAACTTGCCCATGAGGGATTCATCAAGAGCCATTTCTACTGTAATTGGTTGTATTTAGAACTCCCTGTGAGCTACATGTGGTACTCAATAAGAAGGGTTTTCCAAGAAGTTCTCACATTCTTAACAGATTAAAAGGGTCCATCATGGTTTTCAAAGGCATGTAATAAGGCTTTACCTAGAGTCTGTCTAGCGGGTTCTTCACCAGTTTGGGGTATAATGCATCACAGTATCTGATCTTTTTTTCACTATTGAGTAGTGTAAAGTAGTGCATTGTTCCTTCAACATTTCATGGGTTTGGCATGTTTGCTCATTTTTCTTAAAAGAATTTGGACGGAAGGGTAGGTATGAAATTGTTGTTTGCAGGCTAGCTAGCAACTGCTTTCAGGGATGTTCATAGACAACACATTCTCACTCCCACTCGTCACATATTGACGCTTGGTCAAGGCCCTTTGTCGTCGCGTTTTAACGCCCTGGGTATCTCTTTAGCGTCACTTTTAGGCTACGTTCAGACTACAGGCCAAAATGACCCAAATCCGATTTGCCCATATGTGACTCAGTTCTGATCTTTTTATGACAGTGTGAACAGACAAGTCACATGGAATCTGATCTTTTCCCATTTGGATTCGGGCCACTTTAATATGTGGTCTGAATACAATACAGATCAGATCTTTTCAAATGACACTGAGGTTGGAATTGATCTGACTTTGACGTCACTGTAGAGCAGCTGCAGATGGAGCTACAGTGAACGAAAAAGCTTGACAAAAGCCATTATTAAACATGTGGCTCTCTATCTTCTCTACTTTGCTATCATCTGCTCACAAATTCCCTTTCTTACACCAAAAATCCACCAGACCACAAGCTCTTTTCTTAGTTATGTGAATGATTCCTATCCGAGCGGAAATATTGGGGAGAGAGAGAGAGAGGGAGTGAGTTGTGGGGCAGATGTGTTGTACAGCACCAGAAACTGTAATGAAAAGAACAGAAAGTTGTAAACACAACAGAGAAATGTGACCCGTGAGAGGACAATTAAAAAACGTGAGTCTCTCGTAAGCTAACTGGAACTAACCTCTGTGGTTCTGTTTACTTCTGTACCCCACATGAGCATGCTGTGTGTGACGTTGTGTTATCCTTCTGCATATACAAGTCACTTTCAGGCCATGGACAATTCATACTGGAGTCTGATATGGGCCACATTTAAACAATAATGTGAACTGTCAAACAAAAAAATCGAATCTGGGAAAAAAAATGGAATTCAGCATTAAGGCCTGCTATCTGAACATACCAGTAGTAATGCTTAGCAACAACAAATATGCAACATCCAGGAAAAGTTAGCAACATCCACATATGCAACGACCAGTTACACTGTCAAGATAAAACACCAGCTTTTTGACACATTTCGCACGTTATTAAAGTTGTGAAACGTTGCAATTGGTTTAGGCACAAAAACTACTTGGTTAGGTTTAGGCAACAAAAGTACTTGAGCAGGTGAGGATGGGGAACATCACATCCAGCACCTGGACTATTAGCCGTGGGGCCCCCAGGGGTATGTGCTCTCCAACCCCTTTTCCCTCTACACCAACAACTGCACCTCCGGAGACTCATCTGTCAAATTCCTGAAGTTCGCTGACGACACAACAGTCATTGGCCTCATGAAGGACGGTGATGTGTCGGCCTATAGATGGGACATTGATCAACTGGCTCTCTGGTGCAGCCAGAACAACTTGGAGCTTAACACTCAAAACTGTGGAGATTTGTGGACTTCAGGAGGACCCCCCCCCAACTCTGCAATAACCCAGTAACTCTGCCTCTAATCAGCCACCAGTTTACTGGTTACCACTTATTATTTATTCATCATTCTCTATTTCAGAGCTGTTTATACTGTTCATATTGTATATTGTATATACTGTATACCAAATCCACCTACCTCAAGTACATAATACCTGAACATAATACTTATTTATTCTAGCATCCTATGCACTATGCTTCATCGCACTGTGTACATGTGTACATGTATGCATGTATGTGTATATGCACCTGTATATCTCAACCACCTACGACAGGTAAATAATAATAATAATAATAATTAATAACTACATACATCAGTTAACTCGTAAGTTAACGTCTAACATCAGTTGCGTAACTTACGGGTACGGGACATGAACACCACTCTCCTGGTTTAAAGTCCGGGTACTGGCCCTCTATCCACCCCAACGATCTCCTTACTCAGTCTTTTCTGTTAAATATCATATACCTACCTTTACCATCAAAAACTGACGCTACAGGGCATTCCGTGCTGTGTTGAACTATGACGCTATAGGGATCCCCAGTGCGTTACAAACGTCGATGGGTCTTGAACATGCATGCGTATGTGAGGAGTTGGGGGGTGAGAACAGGTTGTCATAGTAGGTTGTGTGAACCCAGAGGCTTCACTTTGAGGATGCCTGGTGTGCTGTGCAGGCTATTTTACAGGAATGTGGCTAGGTATATAGCTAGTTGTATAAGAACTTGACATTTTCTTAGTCCTGCCTATTAAGCTGTCACTGGTTAACTTTTTGTCAACTAACCATCAATGATCACAACCAGATGAACTGGAGTGTGGTAGTGTCAGAGGTCTGGAAACAGACTAAATTTGGTATTCAGCTTCACTAACGCAAAACATAGTTTTGTAGATCAAATCATTTTGTTTGGAATCATTTTGTCACCTAAAAATGCAATTTGATTTGATTCTTTAGGTGGAAAGAATGTTTGTCAGGCCTTGTGGGACTATTTTAACACAATTTTCCTCAAATACATAAGGTTTTCAGTATAATCTTAACCATCTGAAAAGAACACATTTAAACCTTGTTTCCTAAGAGTGTAATTAACTGCAGCAGCTTTGCACAATCAAAGTTTAATCAAGGCAGAGAGGTAATAGAGAGCAGCAAGCTGACGTTCAACCACTGAAGGTTTAAACAACTTAAAGTGGTGTTAACACAATAAAATCTTCATGTGTTTCTGAGTGCGTTTCCTTTCATTCATGGGTGTATTTGAATAATTTTGATCATCTGACTCTGAAAGCACTTTGGCCTGGTTGCTGCTTCTTGCTGCATGCGAGCAATGCCGACACTGGATGGGAGGTCAGGGTGCCATGATGGACGGTCTCCCTCCAGACTAACAGCCCCTCAGTGGGTTACTTGGTGCTCACATTCATCACTGATGAAGTCTCAACATAAGGCCCTTTCACACTTCCGCATTGCACAGCACCATGTCGTGCCAACATGGATAGACCAGCCCTTCCATCACATTACAAAATCCCTGAAAGCAAGCCATGCCTGCTCCACAGAATGCCTGAAGCTATGTGGCTTAAAAGTGATCTTAGAAGTGAGCGGGGTCGAATAATTTATGGGGTAAGAAAACAGTCAAAGCCCTAATCAAGGCTCACACAGTAGGAGTCCTGATTTAGGATCACCAATCACCAGCTCAGCACTCTTCTTGACTCTTAGAATTCAGAGCTTGCGAAACATATATTGCAAGATATATAGTCTACAGATCCACACTGAGCACAATATGGAGTTATTTCGGTGTGTGAGTCACTTAATAGTAAATGCAGTTGTGTCCTATACTTGAGGACCTTACTGACCAGCTAGCTGCAACTGGCCATTGGTATTGTCAGGGCTTTCTTCTGGACTGTAGTATAACAAGTATTATGTAGTATTAAATTTATTCCCTTAAGAGTCTTGCGTAATCTTTTGAAATGAAAGAAAATCGGAAGATTATTCACCCCAGCAGACTGACAGACCGCCATGGGATATCAGCTGTAGAAAAGACTTGAAACACAGTAAAGTATTTATTCCTGAAAGAGTGAAAGTTGGAGAGGGAGTATACGGAACATTGGGCAGTGCACCACAGTTTAAGACAAACCCCCTGTGCAGATTGGTTTGCAAACTCACTGAGAGTTTCTCTCTCTTCCCTGTCCACGACTGCACTGCTTCCCTGTATCCTCAGCTGAACATATTTCATGCAGCTCGAATTGGTTAGCCCAATGCAACCCTATCAAAGGTGTGATGGGAAAATATGGACTTTCAGCGCACTGTAAGTTTCACATCTGCTCTTCAGTGTAAAGGCCTGGATGTCAGCCCCCACATAGTCCGAGACTGTCTCATAACTTCCTGCAACCGGGAAAGAGCAGAAACACCATTCCACAGCCCCAAGGTTTTACTGTAGCACAAGCTTTTACGAGTTTACACAGGTGGAGGTCCTGGACTCCAGTCCCGTTTGTGTGCAAAAAGTATTAAATATTTACAGCAGTTTAGATACCCTACCATTGGAAAATACAGTTCAGAAAGATATTTAGAGACAGAAGACGGACTTAGTAATAACTGCCATTAGTCAGTTATTTGCTTCCAGTTTGGAGGCGGTGGGTTAAATGAGAGGTCTGTCTTGGTATATGACCTGTTAAATTAGATGAGAATGCTGAATGTCTATCTGTACCATAATGTAGACTGAATATGCCAAGCAGTCTTCTGTATTGAAATTAAAACCACATCAAAATTGCTTTGACATGCATTCTTATGGTAATGCCAGTTTCCCCCTTTCTTTTCATTTAGATGGCTGTCTTAATGACTGTCAGCCCTGTAAGTGTAGCAGAAGCATCCAATAAGGCTTCATTTAGAGCCCAGCGCCATTGAGAGTGAATGAGGGGGAACAAGGGGGCCTAGATGAAGAGTAGAGCGCTGGTCTGATTCTTCATCAGCTCTGCGTGGCTGTTGGGCTGGTAATTACACACATTATCAGTCATTACTGCAGTCTGCCACAGCACCTAAGACAGGCAGGGAGGTAGACCTCTGTGCAGGGGGAGACGGTTAATGGGGGTAGGGGGTGTATGCACTGGTGTTAAGGACATGGGGACATATAGAGGGACTGCACTCAAGGTTGTACACAGACGATGATGTTGCAGACAGCCAAACGGAACTTGTAATATAATGTACCATACAAAATCACTGTCCCCATTGAGAAGAACATCTGTTTTTATATTGATTGTGTGTCTCTGTCTCTGTTTTTTGTATTTTGCCCTTGTTTTGAATCTCTATTTTGCCCTATCTCTTTTGTATTTCCTTCCCTATCTCACATCTTAATCTCTCCTGAGCTTATTCTCTCTGTCATAGGGTTCCCCTATGACAACGTGTTTCCTCCCCCTCTTTGCCTCACTTTCCTCTTCAATTCCTCAGTTTTTTCTCTCTCTCTGTCCCTCCCTCCCTACACTGAATAGTCTCTCTTTCTTTCTCTCCCCCACTTTCTCTCTGTCTCTTTGGCTCGCTCTTTGTGTATATCTTCTGTGCTCGCCCGAGATGCAAATGACACAAGAAAGTGATAAAAGTTGCATGTTGGCACCACTGTAATTAAATATTAAAGACTCTCATTTTTTCCCCCTCTTTTTTTTCTAAGAGAAGGGATGCCTGTGGATATTGCTTTCACATTACAGCAGAGAGATCGAGAGAGATTTATAGGGGATTTAATTTAGACTCCAAAAGTTTCAGAATGTATATTTTCTCGTAGATTATATCATAAGGGATGATTTAAAATACTGTTAATGCGGAAACCTTGTTAATTTTAAAGAGATGTGTCGACAGACTGTGCTGATGGGAGAAGCGTCATTATTATTATTTATGTTATTGTTCCAGAAACTTTCAGGAGCAGAATTGCTACCACTACAAACTACATTAAATGAGTGAGTAGTGACACATGCCATACTTTGTATCCAAGACATTTGTTCTGTCTATTTTAAATATGCTTTCTTAGCAAGTATTGTTTAAAGGTAAGCTGACTAATTTATCATATAAACCATTTTTTTCAGTTGTTGTTGGGTTGTTACATCATCGTTACATACGTTATTCTAATGCAAAGTATGACCCACTTTCTGCTGTTGCATTGTTCCTGGACTTAGTCCCACCAGTGCTGTTTTCTATTCACTATGTCAAAATGAGGATTAAAAAAAATATATTGCATGCGTGAGAGTTTTCATCTTTTTGTGTCCCTCTCCTTTACTCTTTTGCACACATGGACTGTGTATTTATGTGTCAGTGTGTGTTTGCATCATCTGTGAGCTTGGTAAGTGTGTGTCATGACTGCATCTCTACATGGGGTATAGGCCTTTCTGCTGTGCTCATCCAGGCACAGCTAAAAAAAATAGATGAGGAGGAGGAGGAGAAAGAGGAGGAAGAAGGGGCTTGTTGCTTTTAATTGAATTGTAAATGCAAGTGGAGGGGGATCGGGGTTGCTCCTAGCTGGGACAGACAACAGATGGAAGGCAGGGCCTGCCCTGCAGGGCGAGAGGGGTGAGAGGGGAGATGGGTGGGTGGAGGGCAGATAGATGGATGGATGGGGGAAGGGAGAGGAAAAGGGCCTGGTGCATGAAAATGACTAGGGTCTCTGGCTTGTGTGGACTCTATGATTCCTCTCCCTGCCCTTCTTTCTCTCTCTCAATCTGTCTTTTTATCTCTGTTGCTTCTCCTTCTATCTTTTTTCCTCTTAGAAAACAACTCTGGCTTGCCAAATGTAAGACCTGATATCCAGCTACTAATCAATAGCAGTAGCAACACAGCAGCCACTTGGGTTAAATGAGCTCTCCCCGTTATCCTCTCTTGTTTGGAAAACACATATATTCTTCAATGAAATGTAAATAAATAAAATAGAACATAAAATAGAACATAAAATAATTGAAAAAAGTATGTAAGTAAGTAATTAAATTATATAAAACTTCACTTACAACGCTATGTGAGGTCCTGGTGTGCTAGTTGTTAATGGTTTAATAATAGGAAGCATTAACAAAGAGTGTTTCTATATGTTATATCTAAATAAGAAATCTCAAAAGTCACATGGACATAAATGGGCTTGCTGTGTAATATAAATGGAGATTTGCTCAGTGAGAAGAAGAAACAGGGATCAATTGGAAATCCACCCACCCCACCACCCGCTCTCTTCAAAGAGAGGAAAATTATCCCAGCCTGCCCTCCTCAGGTGAACAGGGTTAGGGATTCTGTCACTGCACCAAGTGGACGATGTCAGACACTGACACACACACACACACACACACACACGCACACACACAACACCAGTAGGTCAATACAGGCTTTACCCCTTGACTAGATTAAGAGTATTTGGGTTGTTTGTGCATTTGTGATGATAATAACCCCACATGGGGTTGCTTCTCATTTTATTGAACTGACCAGTTAGATTTGCCAGGCCTTATCCCTGCATTGATTTACTTTGTTTGTTTGTTTTTTATTAATTCCAAGAAAGGAGTGCAGTATTACCCCTGGTGTAGAAAAGTAACATCACAATCACACACGCAGCTGGAAATTATGATTTGCATGCATCTGCCACAGGATTCATTTGCTGAAGGAAACATTCTGAATGACAAAAAGTGTGCATCCACAATTATAATATTGGGATGAACAAGTACCTCCTATTCAAATCCCTGCAACTCCCTTGCATATTTAATTTTTTATACATCATTTCGAGATATAATTCTGTTTTTTTCTCTTCTTCCACATCTTGCAGACGATGCCTGTGATGAATACTCCTCATAACTGTCTCTGCAGGCATGATGTCACTGAGCTGCCTTAGTTAATCTCTTTCCTCCCAGACAGCATATTCACAGCCTTGGGGCTAGACCCAGCTCCTACATCTATCTGAAGCCAGCACATGCACTGTTGCTCTCCAATAACTCCACTCGATTGCCCATCATTCCTCCTCCTCCTCCGCCAACCCCCCCCCCCCCTACACCTTTCAGAGCACCTCAGTCCACCGCTGCATTTTTATTCTGTTATTAATCTGAAGACGCGTCTGCCAAATAATTAACCTGGCCGAGTTATTTATTCCCTGGGTGATATTTCCCTACCTGTGTTTGGGAGGCAGAGGGGAGGACAATGCCATTGAAATGTCCTCATGCAGCTAAAAGAGACCAAGGAGGGTGTGTGTGTGTGTGTGTGTGAGTTTCTGGGGGGAGGGGGGGTGGTTGTAGAGAAGGTTTGGGGCTTTACCTCAACCATGGGCAGGCGATTCATGTGGGGTATTACAAATGCACCAGTAACCTTTTCAGTTAATGAAAAAAGAGGATGTGCTAATAAAAGAGAATAAGCTGGAGAGGGACTCTTATGAGGGGACATGTGGGCCTGGGTGTAACTCCCAGTGCATTTCCATTGGCAATCACACACACATGCTGCACAGACACACACAGAACACCACACCCACACACATCAACTGCTCACTTGCCCACCGTACAGACATGCAGATATGCTAACACACTCATAGTCATACACATAAACAGCAACACACACTCACTCGCTCACATGCAGCCCTGCCAAACCTCGCTCCTCGCTGGGTGTGATTAAATTCAGGAGAGAGGTAATGTGTTGCGCCTGAGGTGGGAGGTGGTAGATGGAGGAGACATGAGTGCTTTGGCCTTGAATTTCACCCAGGACTGCCTCCCCATCTCCCCATGCCCATTTCTCACTCTTATGGGAGAGTTCACTGTGGGCTGCTGGAAGTGTGGGGCATGGCACAGTGAGCTGAGTGTTTAGGGACCACCTTGTTTTACTGAAATACTTTCCTGACTCTCCTACCCAATAATGAATACCCAAGATGGAGGTAGTCTCTCTCTCTCTTACATGTCAGCAGCAAGCCATTTGTGTTGGCGAGATAGGCCTGATGAGTGAAAGTTTGTAGATGATGAAAATGTGTCTGCTGTTGACAGCTGGAGAGGGCATAAGCATAGTCTAAAGACTACCAGTTTGTACCTTTACCCTTGAAAGAGATTGTAACTCAGTACAACATATCATTTCTATAAAGTGTTTTATTTTACCAAAGTCAATTTCCCATTAAAATGCTCAAGTTTAAAGTTTAAAGCAATTTTTTGACAACTTCAGAATAACAGCTCAGTCAGCACATCCAACCATAGACTGTATATTCAACACATTCTCCCTTCTGACTAGTCACAGGACTTGCGGTCAAGTTAGCAATAATAAATATGCGACATCCAGTTAGACTGTAACACATGGTTAACGTTGTGAAACAGTCTCAGTTTGGTTAGGTTTAGGCAAAAAAATACTTGGTTAGGTTTGGATTGAAATAAGTAAATTAGAAATGTAAGTTAAATTATGTACATTAAAAATGTTACCTAAGTAAATTTCATAAGTTACATAAGTTATGTAGCATAACGCGGGACTCACACAGGCAGCATGTGCGCCGTGTTAAGGTTGCGCTGCAGCTGCTGGAGTTAATCGCTGCCATTCTAGTCAATGTTTGTGCTCACACCAGTGAGTGCCGCAGCGTGTCCCGAAGTGTCTCTCCGCTCCACTGCGTGGAGAATAGGGAGCCAGCCTATTTTTGACGAAAAACGTGTCGAACAGCACAGAGCAGATGACCTGGGCAGGAAAATAGACACAGAAACGGTACAAAGAATCCGATCGATTTTTAAAATAAAATATTCTGCGCAGACTCACGATTGTATATCAACAATAAACACAGTCAAAACAGACAAAAAAGAAACGATTTAACTATGTAGCCTAGTTAACCATGGTAAAAGCACAAAAAAGGACAACATACCAAATAAACTAAATCTAAACAATTCAGCAAAATCAGGCAGGCAAAACGCTCTTATTCTGAAATGCTCCATGTGGAAGGTGCAGCCCTACAGGGAACGGAAAGAAACAGTTTACAGAGATCAGTAGCAGAAGCACAAAATGACAAATAAACAAGTTAACACCGTGGGGCAGGCTAAAGGCTCTCCTGCTGAAACACTTCTGAGACGCTTTGAAAGTTGATGCAGGGCTGAGGACAGATCCAAACCATGGAGCAAAACTCGGTGCACACGCCACCTGTGTGAGTCCGCCGTAAGTGAACAAAGAATCAGTGTTGACTATTTGATTCACACAAGAAATTAACACTTGTCTTCTGGGTGAAAGTCTGGTGTCTGACAAGCTCAAGTTGTTTTCTCTCATCTGCATCTATCTTTTGGGCTTTTTATAAGCCACTATTGTGGTAAAAAGGGTGACATACAGCATGGCCTCCACTTGGGCTCTAACTGGAGATGATTACACACTGTACACCCCAACACCTCTCCTTTTATTTGTTAGCTTTCTTGTCGAGTAAAGGCATGTGCTTGTATTGAAAACGTATTGTCTCATCTGCCTTTTGCATCTTCCCTCATTCAATATATAAACTTTTCACCCAAGCGTACACAACTTCTTGTAAAAATTTTGGCCTTTTATGAGAGCTCTTCCTTCTTCCTTCCTCTTAGGATTACTAAAAGCACACTTGTGTAAAACAGGTGGATGGAAACATACCTGCAGTCCAGTAAAGAATTCCCTGCTGTGATTAAGCTCTCAGCCTACCCCTCATGTCTAACAAAACATGTGAGCCTCATGCACGAATGCTATTGCTTCAGAGTTTCTTGAATTAGGCCTTCATGTGCTATCATATGACAACATGAAAAACACTCTGTGAGATGTGTTTTTTTTATACTGAGCCAAGTCCAGACAGGAGAAGGAAAAATAGCCAAGACTGATTGGACAGCTGTTGGAGCCTGTCGACCTTGGGTGTCAGCCTAAGTGTAATTATTTTACACGCATGCCACGCTGACCAGATATACACCGCTTGTGTTCCATTTATCAGGCCTCCTGTTTGAGGTGAAAACGAGAAGTGCATGCACACACACTTACTTACATGTATCACTCGTCACCTGATTCCTCTGGGTTGGTGCGGGTAGCAGATAAATAAAGAAAATCATAGCCCTCAGTGAGGACCTACTGGAACATAAATTTCAGTCCAGATCTGATTTGGATTTGGATGAGGTTGGAATTGATTAATTAGAATTTCCAGCACAGGGAATAACTTCCATTATTCACATCAGCAGTTGGTTTGCTGCACGCCAACTTGATCATCTCTTCTCCTTCGCCAGCTTGCTGTTTGGCAACACTGTCAGTCTGTGCACTTGTCTGTCTGCCTGTCTGTGTCAGGACGTCTGAGCCTCAGACATCTACTGTCTTTGCTCCTGTCAAACACTATGATGCAGCATGGTATCTTATCAAATGTCTCTAAATGCCAATCGAAGAGACAGGAGTAATATTAAAAAGAGTGTAATTAAAATGGAAAGGAGCGGGTCACGTTGGGTGAGACCTTCAGATAAAAAAAAGGCCTCTGAGCAAACCATGCAGTCTTCACCCCCCCACACCGCCTACTCTCCGTGCCTGCCCTCGTTGTCTCTCCTCCCTCATTCACTCTCCTGTCACCCTGAACAGAGGATTGACATTCAGCCGAGGACACCCCTGGCTGGCGGTTAAAAGAAGTGGAATTAATGTGCAAGTTGAAGAGAGAGTGGGGCGGGGGGGGGGCGCACAGGGTAGGTGGGGTGACGTTGGTCGGCAGTAGTGAATGACTGACACAGTTTTTGATGGAGTGCAGACATGGCTGACTCACCCTCTGTCTATCCTCCGCCTCCTCCTCTCCTCTCATTCTGTTCCTCTCTGTCTATCTCTCTATCTCTATCTTCTGCTCACTTGCTGGGGTCATCACCCCTCCCTCCTGTCCCCCACCCCCCTTTCCTCCCATCCTCTCTGGCCTTATTGTTTTACATCTCTTCATTCAGCCTTTTATGGCTGCTTCGTCCTCGTGCAGACCCATCTCACCACCGGATGATGGGTTCCTCCCCCAGTTATCGCAGCTATTTATTATCAGTGTCGACCCACATCACATTTCTCTGACTTTGGGAAGATGGTTTTCACATTGGACCGCTCTACTGAGTCGCCATATAACAAATTTACTGAGAAGCTCTCACGACCACATGCATGCTCACACACAAAGTGACACCGTCAGAATGGAAGCCTCAGATCACTATTTTACCCTGCAGATTCACTAGGCGCTAAACTGCTGCGTAGCCTTTTAATGCTTCATTGTGGAATACTAGGACAGTAATCCCAGATACTTCTTTTACCCTTTTCATTCTGTATTTGGGAGTTGGTGTTGGTGTCAGTGCCAGTGATTATTTCAATGTGATGGAGGCTAGCTATTCCAAATTACTGACACACGACAGTGTGCATTGGTAAAACAGATTTTAGGGAGAGTGAGTCAGTTGGTCTTGATGAAATCACATGAATTCCTGAAGATAGAGGGAGTTTGACGTGAACGGGCTTATATCAGGTCATGCTTTTTGAAGTTGACAGGACAGATACATTTATCCATTAAGGATTTACTGTGAAACAGTTTTCACTGCAAATGAAATTGGTTAAATCTACGAGCTTTAGATGTTCTGTTCCTCATTGTAGTAGCCCTGGTTTTTTAAAAAAGGTATTCATGAAAAATGCAATCAGATAAACTCCTCTTGCGACGGTGGCCCTGAGAGAAACACACTGCAACTCAAGAAGACACAAGCAAAGTAACAAAATAAATTCACAAATTTGACAGCACATTGGCAGCATTTAGAAAAAATGCAACAAATACAGAAAAGCAAATACAAATACATGCAGCAAAGGCAACAAAGGCAACTTTAGGGGATACTAAAAAGGGATCCCATCAAATAAAAACAAAAAAGCCTAAATTTTAGCTCATTTTCCAATAACACGTACAAATAACTTCAATAACTTCATAAGAAACAAATGATGTTTCCCGGCTGTGTGCATTACCTTTTAGTGTCCTCTGAAACACTTCCTGGGTTGTGTTTTCTCTGTGTGTTTTGTCTGTGTGCATGTGTTTCTATAAGTTGTAGCACGTTGCACTCTCACTGTATCTTTCAGCTTTTCCTCTATGTTACCTTCTGACAAACGTAGAGTACTCCAAGGTAAATAGAAAAACATTGGCGCTATATCTCTGTGAGTCATGTAGTAGAGGAAACACGTTTTAGCACTTAACCTCAGTAGTAGGAGCAGCTGTGGGGCCCACAGGGACTGTGTATTCATCAGAGGAGGGATTGCTGGATGCCTAATTAACTAGGCTGGCTTGATGATACAATAGCATCTTTTGAAATGGCCAATACACTTCTGGAACAGTGGCTGGGGCTGTAGTGGTCAGGAGGAGGAGGGGGTCAGCGCTAGCCTGTATTTAAACTGTATACACACATACACATTTGTGTGTGTAATCTGAAAGTACTTTAAGTGTGCAGAAACAGTTTTATAGCTAGCATGGCAGTTATTAAAAAGCATTTCTGCACTTTATTCCCCCTTCACAATAATTGCAGCAGCAAAACCAGCTTTCCCTTCTTCATTGATCAATTGTTATCACCCTCTTTGATTATTTAGTTCCAGTTCAGTCTGGGCAGTCTATAACTGCACAAATGAATCACCGTAGATCTAAAAGCAAAACTCTTTTTAACAAAGGACAAAATCAAATTGAACAACATTTCTACAGGGAGTTTTTTTCCTTCTTCTTCTTCATGGACAAAATATACTTTAGCAAGTTGATGTAATCAGTGAATGAAGTGGGGATGGCGGATTTGCTGGATTTGAGGTAGCTGTGAAGAGACGAGCTCTGAGTGGAACCCCAGGTAGGGCTCCACTCATTATGGATCGATCCCCCCATCTCCTCTGTCAGGTCCTCTGCAGGCCTGATTGAAGTGTTTTCACCCAGGCTTCGTGAAACTGTATAAAAAAACATCTCTCTGCCTCCTATTGATTTCAAAATGTCAAAACCTAAACCTTAAGAGGAGCAGAACACACTCCAAAAGGCTTCAAGACGGGCTTAATGGCTGCCGAAGAAAAGCTGTTGGGAAAGTTTTTACCCACTTTATTTTTTCTGTAATGGCTTCCCCTTTGTCTCACTCATCAGAATGGATTTTCTGAGGGAAGAGGTAGGCGAAGCATATCACCCTGCCATAACGAGGCAGAAACTGTCAGTTAGGATATCATCCCGTCTAGTTCGTTAAGGATTAGTCTGGTTGAGGAATGTTGGGAATTAATCCAGAGCGTCAGACATCACACCGAAGCCTCGCGCTGGATTAGTATTAGCTTTTGTTTGATTCATTGTGAATTAACCAACATAATCCACCTGGTGTCAGACACAATAAAAACACACCAACTGACACAGTAACAGGATTAGGTTTAGAGAGGAGAACAGGCCTGACTGCTATCAGTCAGTTAACCTGGAATGCTGTTAACTCGAATTATATAAATGTCCTCTCCTCATGATAAATGACATTTTGCCATCTAATAAATTTTGAAACCTCTTGTGTAGTGCTGCCTGAACACTGGATAGATAGGAGTGTGTTATCAACGACCTCGACCTATTTTCTACACTATGCACAAAAACATACATGTTTATATACAGTCATGTTGACTAGACTGTTACCTGACTTTACAATAACATATATAAGATTTGTTTTTTCTCTTTTTTCCTTATGTGTTAATTCTACAGAAAGATGAGGAGGCAAAGTTGTAGGTGGTAAGTTCTGTTCTGCCCTGCGGTAACAGATTGGTCTTTCAGTCATGCGGCCTGCTTGGCAGCAGCTGTGTCGTCGTTCCCCTGGCTGAGGCTGAGAACCTGCAGCGGAGGAGGCGGACATGCTGAGAACACCTGCTGGGTTCCCTGCCTTTGTTTCTCTCCTTGCTTCCATCTCTCCACCCCTCCCTCGCCACCTCTCTCCTGAATCTGTCACTGCCTTTTCTTTCATCTGGATCTATTTTCCCCTCCTTCTCCCTCCACCGCTTCTCCTTCGTTTGGCTTCACTCCGCCGTCGTGCCAGCCCCGCTTCCTTGCATCCCTGCTTTGCCCAATCACAGGCGTGACAGCAGTAGAGCTCAGCAAACACTCCCTCAGGTGCTGGTCTCCCTAACATACAGTAATGTGTCATCTCTGTATTCCAAAGGATGTGGTAAGAATGACACTGCTGGTATGTATCTCCAGAAGACATTATGTTTACACTTTGTTTTTAGTGGAAATGGACATCTCCACCATAAATCCCACCAAGTCCTCATACCTGAGTAACCCAATACTGCAGGCTGTTTGTCATTCCAATGGGCGTTTTTGATCCACCTCTCAGGCCCCATCCACACTACTGCATTTTTTAATTAAAACAGAGACCTATTGCTACGTTTGCACCTCCCATCCACTCTAAAACGCCGAAAATGAAGTCCTACAACAGAGAAATTTGGAAACGTTGTCGACCCAGTTTTGCTTTTCTAAACTCCGGAGGGTATTTTAGTAAAGACGGGCAAAAACGACTTTAGAAATGATGACGCAAACACTTACGCACAGCTCTCTGATTGGGTCCTATAAGTCATGCAAAGCAGAAACACAATGCTGCTGACAGAAGTTTTGAGTTGGTACTTTTATTAAAATATTCTGTACCGTGCAAATAACACTTAGGCCTATCTGCCTACACTTGTAGGCAACTGAGCATGTTGCCGTTTACTTTGTAATGACTCACAGTCTGTTTTCCGCCGTCACTCCGTGTTACATTCAGTAACAGTCCCAGTTCGTTATTGGTTAATGTAAAAAAATCTGGTTTGATTCTTCATCTGCATTTTTTTATTCTTTTGCCAAAACTTCTGTAACATCATCTGCTTCATGTTTACACCGGCACGCATGCCCAGTGTACCTGAACGGCCACTAGCTGCGCGTTGTTTTAATGTAGACGAAGATCAACTCTGATAAGCAGCTAAAATGCTGGTGTGGAGGAGATCGTATTTGTTTTAATTCTCCGTTTGTAAACTAAAACGTAGTGTGGATGGGGCCTAAATTTAAGATCTGTGGGTTATGTAGGGAGCAGGTTTTGAAAACAAAAAAGAATGTGTGGAATCAAATAAAGACATTTAAAAAAGCATGCTCCTCAAACAGCTCATGAAAGTTATATTAATTTATATTAAGTTATACTCAAAGGAATAATCTAACATTTTTGGGAAAAACACTTTCCGTAAAACTTTGATTAATAGCCCCGGCTTTTATTTGCTTTGGGGTTTAAGAGGTTTTATACATCCAAAGAACTTCTATAAAAACCAGACCAGGCATTTAATCAAGGCCTGCGTTTATTTCTCAAAATGTGTTCCCACACCAGGCCAGTAAACAGGGTAGGCAACCATATGCAATTTCGGTTAGGGTTAGAGAAGCTATGGATTACTTTTACAGGTAAAGTATTCTGTAATTATCACATGCAGAAATACAAAACAAGACATTATGGTTTAATGCTAATGTAATTGTAGAATGCTCTTTTAAGTTTAGGCAGGTTAACAACTTAAATGGGCTATGTGTAGTTTTTTAACAAAATTAATCACTTTTTAATTGCATATTTGTGAATGAGTTGTAACCTCATATCACAATGAACCATTTGCCTGCTTTCTCGGTAACAGCCTCTATGCTGCTTCCAGTGTGAAGAAATTGTTGTCGGATTTTCCAAAAAATACACTGTAGGCTGTGACGTTCATGTGCGCTCCAAGCCTCTTGCCTGTACTGATTCTGCACTCAGCAGCAACACAGCAGCTAATGAAATGAAGTCCACTAACACCAAAAAAATTACTCCCAGCACAACGAAGACTCCCACACAAGCTCCACATAAGGATAAAAAACAACAAAAAAGTTAAAAAGTTTTATGTACTGAAATCCATCAGGCCAAACGAGAAGCAGATCAACATTGGGAAACCAATAATATTCAGGCTGGCTCACTCTCTGTTAAAAGATACACAAATATTTATGTAAAATCTGGCAGGCAAGCTAATGCCAGTGTATTATACCAGCTAACTGCAGTAAATGTAACATTATTATGCAAAAAACATGGATTAGTTCAACATGAAACTGATAAAAAATATTGCTGTAATGTTGCAGTGGGAGTTTACTTGAGTTTCCAGCATTTTGTGTTGAGCACACACTTGGTAATGGTTGGTAATGGTTGCAAACTTAGCAAAGGGAAACTCCCGCACTCTGTCTGACTTGCAAAAAATATACTGACACAACGTTTCGGTACTTGACCTTCATCAGGCCTGATGCCTGATGAGTACCAAAACAAAATATATTTTGCAAGTAGACAGTGTGCTGGAATTTTCTTTTGCTACTTTTGACTTTCCTGTTCCCCTCCAACGCACCTGTCTATTGTTATATGTCACGCTACTTCTGACTTTGTCTCTAAAAGAGAGGATAGTCATTATTTGCATGACCACCAGATGACGGTCACTTAAAAAAATGCCATAATAGGTCATTTCAGCATTTGAACAGAAGTCTCTGAAATCCTGATGGGTTTTGTAGAAAATGGTACTCAAATGCTTTTAGCAGTCAAACAGGACACTATAGAGAATGACTGAGTAAGGTCACTTCTATTTGTGGGGTCAAAGCCTACAGATGCAGTCATAGTCAAGACTGTCAGCACTCAGCAGTCTGAGCCCTATCAAAGCCCTATCACTCAAAATGGAAGCTCATAGTCTTGGCAAGATGACTGATACTTATTGCTGGATTCACCATCATCATGTTTATACAACCTCAATACATTATACACACTCCAATGTTGTGTGTTCATGCAATGTGATCGTACATGTTGTAGACGGCAAGTAGATGCATCAGTCATAAAGGGCATGTGAAGGATGACTGGCTGTCTTCTCATGTGTTCCAAATGGAGAAACTGTCATGGATTTCTCAATTGATTACATGTCCTCACATCTAGCTCGTAATTGCATAAGAGTCAAGGCAAGCCAGGTTTCTGACCAGAACATTCAATCACTTTTCATCTATTATGAGGCATATACTCAAAACTCGATATGGAAAGAGGCTTTATCAAGTCTGAGGTATCGTCGTGATGATCATGATGAAAAATGAGCACATTAATATCATAACACTCCACTTTGATTTTGTTCATTTTCAGCTTAATACAAGTCCAACTCTTACTGTCCAGACATTTTCCCTCTTCCACATGTCGCTGTCTAGACCTCTTGAGGATGGCCTCATGTGCTCAGCTCTGTGCTCAGATTCATTATGTCAAAATAAGGACATCTCTTTCAATGCTGCTCCAGACTACTTGATGTCTGTGGCTTTCATACTGATAGAAGATGAAAGGAAAATCAAATGTCTGCAAAATAGAATCCTAATACCATTCTCAGTCTGCTCCGTTATCACAGAGATCATAGGGAGACACTCATAAAAGGGCCCAGCACCAAATAAAAGCATTTTTTTTACCCCAAACGGACCATGGCACAAATATGTGGAGGCACTTTGAAATGCAGAGTGGGCAGTCAGTCCGTCAGTGTGTCCTCCCCTCTCACAAAGTGCACCGGGGGCTAGATAATGTCAGCCCCCACGTCGTTTTCTGACCCCTCCTCTGTTTTCTGTGGAGGCAGAATGAGGCAGAATGCCAGAAGCTTTCAGGGCTGGTAGAACAAAATGTCTCAGCGGGTCTTGTTTTATTTCCCTCAAGTAGCATTCAACACCTCCCCATCACATTCGCACAGACAACCTCCCATTACCATACGATTCAAATCTAACATCGCCTTTCATTCATTGTAAAAGGGCACCCAGAAACATGTAATTATTTTCTCTCTCCCCTCCCTGAGATCAAAGCCCAAACAGGAGTGATTACAGAGAGTCAGGTTGTCTTTGAAGACACTCTTCGGTTCCTCTCTTTCTGTTTGGTTACTGTATAAACAGAGCTGAGAGACGCCACAGCGCTAACCTCTCCTCAGCACGCAGACACTTGCCGAGGCGCAGGTGTGCCTCTGTTTACAGGCAGGCGCTGTTAGCATGGTGCACTTCAACCTTGACCCATCTCAGGGTCTCTGATAGTTCTCTCTCCTCACAGCTCACTTTCTCTGTCTACTGTCATAAAAAGAAGCAGCAGGCTCCACCGCATCCCTACACTGCTCTCCTTGAACTCTGGCTGTAAAACATAGTTTTACGTGATCTGGTTTTGGTTTGTGGGGTTAGACATGGCAAGAATGAGAGATGCACTGATTGCAGTGTTTATAAAGGGAGGATAAGGTATAAGAAAAGACTGGGAGAGGAACCATGCAGAGGATATACTCTC
The DNA here is from genome assembly GCA_029875015.1 of Lepomis gibbosus. NCBI lineage: Eukaryota > Metazoa > Chordata > Actinopteri > Centrarchiformes > Centrarchidae > Lepomis > Lepomis gibbosus. The sequence goes on along the minus strand of JAPMOB010206640.1, from coordinate 2,738 downwards.
TTGCGTGTCATAGAAATCATGCTGTAAGATTTCTTTTTAATTTGGCAATCTAAACATCATCGTTTGCCCAACGCTTTGCCATTTTCCAGCTGTATATTTACAGTAAATGGATGACTGCATTACAGCGAGGAACAGAGAATCAATTCCTATCCTCTCTCTCTCTTTGTCTGTTATTTTTAGGTGGACAGCAAACAGTTTTCACAACTGAAAGTGAACACCATCCAACATAGTTATGCCAAGATTTCCTAAGACCTTGCAGCTGTGAGAGCTACAGTGTAAAAATAATAAGACAGGGTCACAATCTCCCTATAGCCTTGGATTTACATGTGCTTACCATGGGAGCGCAAGATAAAATGCGTGTAAAAATTATTTGAGAACTACAAGTTGTTAAGGATAAAGAGAATATGCTTTCTGTTTTTTGCAGGTTGTGTGGATACCATATACAGTTTTCAAATGTATCACCTTATCTTGTGGTTTACTATGCAGACATCTGAATGTTGCCAAAGCACAGAATAAATCTCTCATTGAAAGGGACTCTGGCTTTCAGGAAGAACTGGCTTTCTCAGAATCTCGTGAATCCCAGTTATGACTGATTTACTACATTTGCTATGAGTGCCAGGTTATGCTTACCACTAACTGAGTGCTTATGGTTCACTCCAGTTCCTCAGCCAAAGATTTCCATTTTTGCTATTTTCTGGACAAAACAAAAGTAAACAGAAGCTATCGCCCCTTCACCTCATGGTCTTATATGCTGCAGTGTGTAATATATTGCATTTGTGAAAGAAAGGCCCCAGTGAATTAAACACGTTTTGCCTGATGCCATGGACAGAAATTGAAGACTGATGAACTTTTGTGTTTCATTCAGTTGAACACAAATATTTGTACTGTTTTATTGCTGACCTTTTTTGGAGAGAAAAAACAAAGTGAAAGTTTCTGGTTTGTTCAAACTGATGTTTGTGCCTTAGCAGTCTGGCAAGAACCAGCATTTTCTCTTCTTTCTGGCAAAAAAAAGGTTATAGCGTGTTACTACTCACAAACATGCTGTAACTCTAATAGATCTCAGTGCATGGACAGATATGTGTGTCATTGGCCCAGAGCAGCATTTGTATATTTACGCTGCACTGCTGTGTTGCAAACCTGTGTTTCTCCACTTGTGTCTGCCAGTCGTCAGGCAACACTGGAAGTAAGGAGATATTCCCAAATATTCCACATATCCCCCCTCTCCACTGACACACACACACACACACACACACACACACTCACCAACTCCACTCTACCTCTGCAGGGGAACCAGCTCACATCAGCTGAGCGCAGAAAGGCCTGTCACAGGAAGAGCAAGACGCTAACCATTAGCAAATTTACGTCAGCCCAAGCGCAAGGGTCAGCACGGTCAGAGAGACCACCCAAACAGCTTGGTCATCAAGGACAAAGACACAGAGGAGGGCGAAGGTGAGAGAAAGAGGGACTGATAAAAAAAAAGGGAGGGAGGAAAGGAGTGTGTATCTCCTTTCAGACAGTCCTGCTGAAATGTGCTGAGATGACACAAGCTTTTACATATGGTGTGTGCACTCAGATGTGAAACCACATGTACCGTCAGCACTGTTAAGGTATTGTTTATTGTTGCATATGTGAGTGTGCGACGTCAGGCATCTGACTCTGTGAGGCATACATTTGAGAACATGTGTGTTCTTATGTGCAAGTGTGCATCAAGGAAAAACATTCTTCACGAGAGTTGGTTGGTTTTTCTCCCTGCAGAGTGATGACAGAGTCCAGCCCGCTGCTCAAATACTGAACCATCACCGCAGGTATCACAGGCATACTTTCAGCTTCATATTTTTCAACAACCACAGCTTGGGTTATTTGGGTCGTCATGACATGACAGAGTAATTGGTTTGCACAGATCACTCCTTGTGTTTGACAACCCGCCCCATTTACTGTCTAAGCTCTCCGGTCAAGCTGCTTATAAATCTTTCACTGACTTGATTAATTGTCTCAAAAGTGCTCCTCTGCCAGGTAAATAAATAATGAGCAAAGTGATGATTTCTATTGTTGTCCAGTCAGCAGGCTGACCTGCTAAGAGGTCGACTGTGAAAAACACTTCTCACAGAGGAGAAAATAGAATATTTAAAGAAAGACATAAATTGGCCTCAAGAGGTGTTAATTTTTTATGGTGTAATTTTTATGGTGTTTGTTTTTATGTGTGTGTGTGTATAAAAGATAGACAGAAGTATCCACATGCTCACACCAGGATGTGAGGGTCATCTGCATAAATTTCTTTTCACTTTTAGGCCACCTGTACTGCTTTTTTGTTGAAGTTTGCTGTTCTGAGGAGTTCAGAGCGATCGGGGCATCTAAAACAAGAGACACAGGCCACATGAGCAGCATGTAAAACACTTACTGCCAATAGAAATATAGCAAATAACTACAAAAAGAGACCTCTGACTAGAAAAAACACATAGCCTGTCTGATCAGGGCCTTAATAGGAAATACGTATTTCAGGAGCACTTTACAAATGCACTTAGGTCAGCTACACATAAAAGGGGAAAGCATATCTTCTTATTAAAGGATGACTTAACGTTTTAATTGAGACTTAAAGGTTCACCTTGCTTTTTTTTGCGGTGACAAAGCTTTCAATTCCCAATTCCAGCCCATTTCTAACAGTGGGGATTTAAGAGAAGGTAATGACAATCTGCCCCCTGGTCTGGTAGACCAGCAGGGGGCAGAGGAGTGTGTGTGTG
>JAPMOB010206639.1:0-11390 GCA_029875015.1 Lepomis gibbosus | reverse complement strand
AAAAGTTATAGTGGGATACAAATAATTTTAGAGTATAATTTTAGATGTTGTCTACAATGCTGCATTCAGTTTAATGTACAATTAAAGTCAAGCAGATGTAAAGGGTGACAGTCTGGGTGAATCTAGCGTCTAAACAGTAACATGGATGACATGGTCGACTACGTCGTCAATTATAACATCATCGGACAACCGCGAAATAAATGTTTCCTTTACGAGTGAAACTAAATGCCGCCTCAAGTGAGTGCAATGAATAATACGAAGTTCGATAACGTAAGCCTATAAAAACGTTTATAAGTGCTACCGTGCTGTACACAAACCTCGCTAATAAAACAATACTAAAACGATAGATTAAACAACCCACATTTTATATTTTTAATTCACTTTGAGCATAGGCTACTTGTTGGCACAAAAGTTAACATAGACACGAACCAGACTTCTATTTAAATACACTTCAGTTCAATTCAAATCAGCTTTATTGGCAAGAATCTAAAAAAACAATATTGCCAAAGCTGCAAATAAATTACATAAGGACAATTATTTCATTAAATAAGTAAATAAAAGAGTGAAAGTTGTGTGTGTGTGTGTGTTAATAACAATCAAATAACAATAATAAAAATATCTAAAATATAAAAATAAAGTAAAAATAAAATAAACAGATACAATTGTAAATGTGTGTGTTTGTATATTAATTGACAAAAAATAAAAAATGAATGAATTAATAATAAAACAACTAAAAAATCAGTAGCAAATGTGAAATTTATAAACAAATAAACGATTCATACTGCCACCTGCTGGTAGAGACGGGAGACATCAACCTCATCTACTTTATGTCAGCATTCTCTGAATCAAGGGCACATTGGAAACCACATTAAATATCAGTGCTAACATTAACAACCCTGCACACACAATAATTACTGAGTTTAAATTACTCGCCTCTTGCAGTGTACATGGATAAATGCACAATATTAACCAGCATGTGATCAACTTTAAGGTTCAGGTTAATTTATTAAATGTTTCTTCTAACCCTGGTGTAGTGCTAATGTTACTGAATGGCTATTGCATATGCTTGGCTTTTATTTTGATATATTTACTTGCACTTCTGTTACCTGACCCCTGTTTTGCTTTTCTTAATGTCTTTCTTCAAATGGAGAAACAAAAAAAGGAGTTTTGCAACAACCAAAAAGGACCATTAATTCAATTTTTTCTGTATTGTTTTTGGATCCAGAAACCAAAGACAGAAATACAGCTCTGCATCTAAATGTATAAAAATAATTAAAGAATTCTGACTCCAGGTTGCTTTTTTAGATTGATTGTGAAAACATAATCTTGATTATTACAGCATTACTTTACCTCAAAGTGTGAATAGTGAGTGGAATTTGAAATCCACCAGCTAGTTTTGGTATTTTCTAGGTCTTTTTTTGCAGTTAAAAATAAAAATACAAATAGTATTTGAAAAACACAAATAACTGAGGACTACCTAAGCACTTGCAATATTATAATGATATAATATATTTTTATTTTTATTAATGTAAATTGTCTGTGTGTATCCCATAGGTTGTGGCATGTTCATACCCCCTGTCTCCTTCTCCTTGGAGAAGTCATTTGGCTGACTAAATGTCTGCCAACATACTTCACTAACAATATGACAGTATCTCTGTGTTAGACTGGGTTGTTAGTTTAGGTTTAACTAACATCTTCAATACTTAAGTTCTTTCAGAGATTATGACATTCTGTGTTTGTAAACAAAAATATAGGTAGTATAATTTAGGCTTAGACTTCTGTATGTACAGAAGGAACGGAGTTGATCCATTTCCATCCTTTTAGAAACCTTTCCTGATCTAACCCTCTAGCTGACGTACAGATGTGGACAAAAAAGGACTAGGGACAACACACAGGCTTTCTTTTATTGTCTCCAGTATACTAGCAAAAACAAGTATATTAGCAGTTTGAATGAAAAGCAGCTATTGACATGTAAAATCACATCCTTTCTAGATAATCCCCTTCACTGGATCAATCCATGGTGGTCTGCAGGAAGGAATGTCCATCAGCATCAGTGGACGAGTCCTGCCTGGAGCCGATAGGTCAGACAGCCCTCTCCTCATTATTTCAGCTTTGCTTTCCTGTATTTCTTCAGCTGTTAGTCCTTACATGCTCTTCATTTACATGGTTTGGCCCATAAGTTGTTGATCTGCCATCTACGTACATCTACACTGACATATATCATGACTAAACAGGTGAAAACCCCAGGAGGGGACATAAAAAACAGCCTTTTGAGAAGGATTTTATATTTTCACCTTTAACCCGATCACCTAAGGGCTTATTTAGATTTTGACTGTAAAACTTTTTTGTAAGCAGAAGTTGGAACAAACATTTATGTATGATATATTTATTTTAAGATTAATATGTTTTGATTGTGACTTGTGGTTATAGAGACTATCTCGCCACTGTGTTACATATTCCATATGTACAGGGAATGATCACCTGCTAGATCTACGTGGATATTTCACGCCAGCTTGCCTGGTCACACCTGTCAGTTTACCTCTAAAACCAACTGTTCTCCCATTGAATCACTTAGTTTGATCTGAGCGTGTCTCAGAACAGCCTGAAAGTCCTCTTCACTCAGAGAACCACGGTTACAACTATATGTTCTGTGTATTGTGTCATATATAGAAACTCTTCACTTCACCAGGGAGAGAAGTAGGAGTTTGTATAATTAGAGGAACTGCAAGCAAGACTTTTTTTCCTAATGTTACTCCAACACAACAACCTCCTCTCGCCATCTTTGACTCACATTTCATTTCACATTTCATGCAGCAACTTGCCTCTCATGAGGTTTCAGAGCGTCCTTGAATGAGACTTCTGTTTCCTGTTTTTTATGACCCTGGCTCAAGGGGGGCAACAGAGGAGTCACAAACACCTAAGATCTGCAAAACAAGGTTTATAGCAAAAAAAAAGGTCAAGGAGAGAGGAGCATTTAAAAAAGAGATGTCCTTGTTTTGGAGCCATCATTTTAAAACAACGTCAATTAAATATGACATGTTGCACAACTGCATCATCTGTCCACTGTTAAAAAAATAAAACTGTGAGCTGTGATCTCTGTCAGAGCAGCAGACCAGCTGGCAGCACTAATTCATAAAGGCTACAGATCATATCTTCTTCATATCTTCAAAGACCTATAAAAAACAAACCAGGCGTTTAATTGAGGCAGGCGTTTATTTGTCAAAATGTGTTCCCACACCAGGCCAGTAAAGGAGGTATTTTGTGACTCTGCTAATAATTGAAGTTTTACGGTAATGAGTAATGATGTGATGATGATTGAAAATCAGGATATCTTGATAGTGAATCTGAATAAATTAAATTGATCTTCTGAGTGTAAAAGAAATAATATGGTCAAAGTATGGAGAATTAAGGTAAAGTTTAAACAACTGTGCAAAAGGTTAAGTTTGGGTGAAGACTTCATTACTATCGAGTCACCAGGAGAGACAGGGACAGAAAAGGAGAAGCGGAAGGACCAAACATGGACATATCCTGATCCCGACACACATGCAATTACACCCAAAGACAACTTGAAGAGAGAATATATAAAGAAGAGTTAGACATAGATCGGTGTTATTCCTCGGCAGATCTCAGAGGCATCGGACTCAGAACAGGATCATCACCGCACAGCACCAAGAGCCTAAGACAAAAGTTGGGGAGTTGAACAGCAAACAACTAGAGAATACTTCAGAGTTTTCTTCAGTGGACTTAGAGAGAACAAGCTATGGAGGATAACCACGGCCAAACCATCTGAAGAATCATTGCACTCTGAAGTTTCTCTCGTTGAACTGCACCTTTAACTGAAGACTTTTAGAGACAATTTGATTGTCTAGGTTGCTCTTGCCAAAGAAATTAACATCCTTGAGGCCTATTTTCCTGGCCACTAAATACAATCCTAGCAACCATACCAAGTGCACGGATTGATGAGAAGAGAGCAATCATTATCGGGCGTGGCTGTGGTGGTATTTGGCTCTAGGGCTATTCAGTCAGGTGCCATTTCAGAGTAAGCAGATTAGGCGTTTGGAAGGAGACAGTTGGAAGCTAAGCGAATTTCTTCGACACCATCTGAAACCATAGACTGTATATAAGAAATGGACGTAGTCGTGACATCACCCGTTGGTTTGTGGACTGCCGCTTTGAAGCCTCGAGTTTGGCCGAAAGTGCCAACTCCTAACAAGCTTTTTCAGTGGTGCTGGTGAAATTTACACAGTGCTGAGGCTATGAGTCAGCTCTAGCCTGATTGACAGTTTGCCATGGTAACAAAGTGTCAATCATAGATAATCCCGCCCTGAAACACACTCTGCTTTGTGGTCTATTTTAAAATAAATGGGACCATAATTTACTAAATGGACATCATTTTGTATTGAAGAAGANTTGAAACTAGCAACTGAGACCATAAACTCATCAGGAAAGTGTTTACTCGAGTCATTTTTCCATTACTTCTTTTTGCAACCAGAGGAGTTGCCCCCTTTTGGATTTTCAATAGAATGCAGGTTTCAGGGACTTTCGCATCGGCTTCATATTGTGGACCGGAAGCTCCCCGCTTGGCTTAAACAGAGCCAGTACCTCCGTCACAGGACTCAGGATCTAACAATTATTAGGGTTGTGGGCGCTTTCATAGGTGGCTGCTACCGCTGTCACAGCTAGTCGACAGACTGCCGTCTGTTAGCTCAGCTAATACAGTCAGTTACAGGCGTCTGCTAACTGTAGTTTTTAAAGAAGTGTGCACATAAGTCAAAACATATTACAGAAGTGTTTAAATTTAAAGTGAACAAAAGACTTTGGAACAAAAGACGTCTGTTAGAAGGTAAGTAGTAAAGTAATGTTAACTCTCCACATCTAGTGTGGCAAATTACCACATTTATATATTAAAAAACGCATTTTAAGCCTTGTTTTACTACACAATAAATAATCTAAATAATAGAAAAATAGTTACTTGTTACTTTAGCACTATGCTAGTGTTGAATAGTTTCAGGTTAACTTTATGTTATAGCTGGTAACAATGCGGCCACAGGCTACCAAATGCCAACCAGACAAACCCTGGGTAGAAGCTACTTCTGCTAACGCAGAGTAGCATATAGCATTAGCTCCTTAGCCTGAGCTAACTCGATCATGTCGAACTAAGCGGGCGTGGTAGCAAGCAGTTGCCTCAGCTCTACCCAAGACCCGCCTTTTTGCCCATTTTTGGTTATCCGGGAGTGACGCGCTTCCAGCTCTGCTGAAAATGAGGTTCAAAACGGCTCTTCAGAAACCAACGGGTGACATCTCGGACATCCACTGTTTTATGATATAGTATCACCTGTTACACTTTAACTTCATGACGTGTTCATTTTTCCTCACTGTTCAAGCATGTTTGTATCACTGTTTCGTCATGTTGTTTCTAAATTATACCCCTAGTGTCTTGTTTTTTGGATTTACACCGTGGATTTATCACCTACTTATGTATTGTCTGTTGTTGACGGCCTCACGTCATCTGTCAAGTTTTCACCTTATGTAAATAAATAAATAAAGTCCCATAGCTCTCTAAATATTTTACTGCTGGGCTAACTTGGCAGCTGCATAACTAAGCTGTATTTTGTTATTTTTACACAGGTTATAAATAAAAAAGCTAAAGAATCTACTATTAAATGATGACTTGTGTTTTTCTCCAGGTTCCATGTGAATTTACAGTGTGGTTCACACAGCAATGCAGAAATTGCTCTCCACATTAACCCACGGTATGACAGTCACCCAGGCTATGTGGTTACCAATACCTTCCAACATGGCAAGTGGGGCACTGAAGAGAGAAAGACCAACTCTCCGTTCCCTGTTGGCTCTACCTTCAGCCTGCTCATTACAGTCTCCCGCGATTCCTACAAGGTCTGTAGGGCCAAAACTGCTGAGATGTACATGTTCTGTATCATTCTGACAAATGTACACAATTCTAGACATTTCATTTAAGCAGATGTTATTTCACTACGTTTAGACATCCTGGTTGTAAAGCAACCAACAAAACAACAATAAAGGTTTATATGCTGAAGCCCATCAGACCAAACAGGTTCAGATGATGTCGAGTAAGAACAAAGTGAGCATTAGTAAAGCTGGAGAAACACAGAGAAAGTCATGTTAGCTCACTGGCTAACGCCGAGCAGTTGATAGTGTTATCCTGTGCAAAGCTGTATCGCTTTCCATATTACTTGACCAACTAACGTGACCCATATTACTTTCCTGTGTACCAGTGGTAAGTGCTTAGCCTGCAAATAATGATTTAATGGTAAAAAGCAAATGTGGAACGATTTGTTTACTGTCCTATAGTAATGCAGCCGGGAGCAGCCAGCTAACGCTACGTTAGTTCAGACCTGCCACGATTTGCTTCATAATGTTCAATTTAGATTTATTGCCTTTTACTGATCCTCAGGTATGCAGCTTCTTCACCTCTCACTCGCTGTTACTAACATGGCCTACATAATATACAACACAGAGGAAGAGCCATCCACTAACACTAGAGTACAGTTACTTACTGCGGTCTAACTGTTTTAAAGTGTGACACAGTCTCGTTATAATATTCAGTCCGGCTCACTACCCTTTTCATTATTATCAAATACATTTAGCTGTGCTGACATTGCTGAGCCTCCGGTGGCAGATTTACAGATAGTAAAGATAGTTCCCTAGACCAGCAGGCGAGCTAACGCTGTAGCACGTCGGCTAAATGCAGTCACTTTACTGTTATCATGTAACGAGCATGGATTAGTTTAACCTGCAGCTGATAAAAATATTTCTGTAATGTTGCAGTGGGAGTTTACCTGAGTTTCCACCATGATGTGTGAAGCTGTCTCCCTGCCTGTCTATAGCCGCTCTCACTCTACCTTTTTTCTGGAGTACTGTGCCGATATGCTGGTGTTTTGCTGCGCTGTATGAACGTTATGGTGGCGGTTTTGATCTGCCTCTGAGCTGGGTACGTTGAAGTAACAGAGCCTGAACAATGTCTGTGTAAAAAAAGCCACTGGTTGCATGCTGGTGTTTATGCGTTTATTGCAGGATCTCTTTATGAAACCGGTTGTGTTTCGAATTACAGTATGCTCGCTCATGAGTTCAAGTGAGCGTGCGTACGAGCACACGCCTGGTTGCAATCTTAAAACCTCACAGCTAGTGGCCGCTGAAAACTACATAATCGGCTAATCAAACAGATTTTTGTTTTTGTTTTTTTACTTTCTTTGCATGGTAATAATTTATCTAAATGATGTTATTTAAATAAATACACAAATAAAATAATATGAAATATGGACATAAGTGCATGGGAAAATATTCTGTGCTCAGAAATGAGACAAAAACATAATTCCATATTTTCAATCTCCAGCTGAATGTCAGTGGCTTCCATTTTATGGAGTACAGACATCGGATCCCATTTCACCAGGTGAACACCATCTCGGTTGGTGGGAAAGTTGAAATTTCCTCAATTGCCTTCCAGAACTCTATGGTAAGGATGCCAGAATGAATGCAAAAAAGGTGTATGGCATTAATTGTGTTTCATGTACTGCATGTCAATGCTGTAGTCACAAATAATCCCAAACCTCATAGATAAGTCAACATGAAGATATAGTATATTAGAATATTAGAGTATACTATAGAAAGGTGAATGAGATTAAAGAGGTTTCCTTTTGTATTTAGATCCCTGGACAGTTGGGATTTCCTGCTCAGCCTGCGTTTGCTTCACATGTAGCCTATCAGACTCAGTCTGGATTCCCAGCATTTCCACCTCAGCCTGGATTCCCTCCACAGCCTGGATTCCCCCCACAGCCTGGATTTCCCTCGCAGCCTGGATTTCCTTCGCAGCCTGGATTTCCTTCGCAGCCTGGATTTCCTTCTGCAATACGTGTGAGTACCAGACAGGGTGGAGTTACAGTACAGTTAACAGAGCTGCTATGAGGGCAGCCAAACCTTATCTGACGAGTTAAAGGGTGAGTTCACACCTGTGGGGTGAGGAGGTTTCTGGAGAAGTTCTAAAGAAGCATATGGGTAGCTTAACAGTTAGCACTTCCTATAAATTCAGGGCATACAGTGCACTGCAGAGCCACGTTTCTTTGTTTAGCCAATGGTTTGGTAAGTGTGTTTCCCAGACTTACATTATTCTTTATTATTCAGTCTGACAGCAGCTCATTTATCTTGTGTGTAAACGTGTTCCAGCTCTCCACTGAAGTGAAACTTTATGATGTCACTACTACACATCCACACTACTACGTCTTCAAACTACTAAAACCTCATCCTCTGAATATCACACCATAGCCTATAACACTTCCTTTTCTGTAACAGATCACAGTTTACAAAACCTACTACTGCTGCACTGCTCTCTACAGAATTGTACTTTGAAATGTACTTTTCTGGCCACACCGGGAATCTAGTGATGTTACAGAAAGTATATTTCATTAGCTTTTTCAAAGAACAACTGTCTGGAGTTATAGCAAACCAGCAGCAGTTTGCTCATTTTTAGATTGCAAATTAATGATACCTTTGGATTAAAAAAATGTAAAAAAGTGTATTTGTATAATTCATTAATTCCTTTCCATCTCTGTACAGGCTGTTCCATACAAGAACATCATAAGTGGTGGACTAAAACCTGGCAGGACCATCACTATCCAGGGGACTGTTCACCCCAGTGCCACAAGGTCTGACTTAATTATCAACTGTTAACCGGATTTCAGTTTGAAACAAAAATGATTGAAAAGAAACAATATAACTTTACAAAAACAGATTGAGGATTGTGTATCTAGAGTAGTTAAGAAAAGAGGGAATAAAATTAAACCCACAAAAGACACAGAATACAATACCATAAATATTTGCCCTGATTGCAATGCATTACACTTTCAAACTGTTTGGCCATATCTTTACCCATAGGTAAGTATGTGTAACCATGTGTGCCACATTTCCAGTGACCACCCTAGTTGTTTGTACTTCCCTGGACAACTTCCAACAGAGAACAGCTGAAATTGGCTTGTGTAAATTTGGCTAGAATACTGGCACACTCTGACAGATGGTAGCCCTTTCCTGCCCACTGACCTACTTACACAGAGATCATACATCTGTCCCAAGAATGTACATTTGAATCTAGATTGCATGCTCTTAGGCCGCACATCTTCACCTAGACCATACAACTAGTTAGTTATTAGTTCATGCTGACAAGGAATTGGTCATAGAGGTCTTTTTTAAGTTAACATCATATATAAGAAATATTGATCATTGAATGCTCAAACTGAACTGAATAAAGTGTGCCACCTACTGCAGCAATCACTTAGTATTGAAACACAAAGGAGGTACATTGTGACTTGTGAATTTAGCAATGCATAATTCAGTACTTTATTAAATATACTGTATGTAATTGTTTTTAGAAGCCTTGCATCAAGGTTGTGATTATAGTTACCTCTAATCTAATCTAATTTATGGCATGGGAACATAACCAGTTGGTTTCTGTGGTGTTAATGCTGCCTTACAAAAATCATTGGCTACCGGCTATATACAGCGTGGTAGCCTCCAAAATCCAGCTGCATTCTAACATTACCTTAGCTCTCCTTTTTAGTTAGGCTCCTTGCATACTGGCATACATAATAACTTTAAGCTCGGTCTCCGACACTGACAGCGTTGTGTTGGAAAGATTTGTGCAGCAGTGTTCATGAGGGAGAGAGAGCGAGAGAGGTATGGGTGGGTGAGAGAGAGAGAGGGACGAGCGAGAGGAACTGCTGCGCAAATGTGCTACGGCCCTCTGCAATCAAATACGATTTTAAACAGGCTTATTAAAAAAACTGAAAATCAATCTGTGGCGGTCAGCATTGATATTGTGGTTGGCCGCCACAAATAAATGAACGTATAGGAAACACTGCACACGGAGAGAGGAGGTGAAAAAGAAAAGACATTTCAGTAGAATGTAGAGATTTTTACATGTACATTCCTCCCATGGGCAGTTCAGAACCAGAATATCTCAATGCTAGCTGGCAGGACAAGCTAGAGCTCATGTTTCTCACTGAACAAGAGAAAGTAGGAAAGAGGTTTATAAGAGGGAATGAAAGAGAAGAGAAGGCATTACAGCTGTTCATTTGATGTGTTGAGTGTTTATTAAAAAACTGGTTAAGACTACACTTTATCACTTCAAGCTACCCTTTTATTTCATTTTTTCTATAAAAAAAAAATAGGCACTTTATTTTAGTTTACTTAAATTTAGAATTTATCATTAGTGTATTTATAATTTATTATCCCTCCAGTTTGATGTGAAAACTAAATATTGTTGAAATATTGTCAGTTGTTGACTAAAAATATATGTTAATACAACTATACATTATAGCACTGAATGATAACGCAAGTTAATCGTTATGATGATCCGGACCTTTGCTTCAGGAAATTTTCTCTAACTGGACCTCTTTGAATTCTGATTGAATACCCCTGCAATAAACCAAACCATTTGTAACTAACTTGCCTAACGTCAACAAAAAAAAAACGTATTAAAACACAGGTTACTTCCCTACCTCCCTAACATAAACAGGAGACTAGACAGCAGCAGAAAAGGCTTCTCATCACTGCAGCTTTCAGGACTGCTCTTTTAGAAGATCATCACACTGAATCAGCGATTGCTAAGCAGCATAGCACAGTCTGATACAGCACGACACCAAGTGAAACTGGCATTGGTCTGTACCATTTTAAAGTGGGTGCCATCAGTCTCCAGTCCAATCACCGGCTAACACCTGCAACCCAACTATGTGGAAAACACAGAACCGCATCTCCTCATGCAAATTTTGACACATGTTCATAATACTGTTTGCTCATTCTAAACATGGGTACCGTTTCTCAAGTTTAATTAGGCAATCTAATGATACACCATAGTTCAAGTTGCTACACATATAAGTAAACTCCTAAATCATCCGAAAACATCAAATATGGGCCCAGAACTGAAAGTTTCATTTCCTCAGTGAATCATTTATAGTGATTATTCCATGATGCCTCAGACTTAGAGACATTTGTGTAGGCCACTATATGTCGAATGTAAAAATGACTTACTATTAGTGATTGGTCTCTACTTGATATCTTTAATGTATTGACCAAAACAGCCCAGTATCAAGTAGTATTGAAACGTTTCCAGTCAAACAAGAACTTCATTTTATACTTTTTGTAACCAGATTGCGACAAAAAATACTATTTGTATGATTTTATTGCAGCCAAACACGTAAGCAACACACCGAAAGAAAGAACATGGCATGGCTCTTTTTCCTTATGTGTCTGCACTAGAGCTTAGATTCTCTGGCCGAGCCCGAGCCCGACCCGACCCGACCCGCGGGCCGGGCCGATATTTCCCGCCACTATGTTCGGGTCGGGTCGGGTCGGGCCGTTGATCA